>OW121743.1:69748451-69893451 GCA_933228675.1 Stomorhina lunata
ATTGGACGCTTATTTAAGAAACTACAGCCAATTTGAGGGTTTTCGGTACAAAAAACCAAAATGATCCCAAAAATCAAGTATTTTCTTAATTGGACGCTTATTTAAGAAACTACAGCCAATTTGAGGTTTTCGGTACAAAAAACCAAAATGATCCCAAAAATCAAGTATTTTCTTAATTGGACGCTGATTTAAGAAACTACAGCCAATTTTAGGTTTTCGGTACAAAAAATCAAAATGATCCCAAAAATCAAGTATTTTCTCGATTGGACGCTTATTTAAGAAACTACAGCCAATTTTAGGTTTTCGGTACAAAAAATCAAAATGATCCCAAAAATCAAGTATTTTCTCGATTTGACGCTTATTTAAGAAACTACAGCCAATTTTAGGTTTTCGGTACAAAAAATCAAAATGATCAAAAAAATCAAGTATTTTCTCGATTGGACGCTTATTTAAGAAACTACAGCCAATTTTAGGTTTTCGGTACAAAAAATCAAATCCCAAAAATCAAGTATTTTCTCGATTGGACGCTTATTTAAGAAACTACAGCCAATTTTAGGTTTTCGGTATAAAAAACCAAAATGATCCCAAAAATCAAGTATTTTCTCGATTGGACGCTTATTTAAGAAACTACAGCCAATTTTAGGTTTTCGGTACAAAAAATCAAATCCCAAAAATCAAGTATTTTCTCGATTGGACGCTTATTTAAGAAACTACAGCCAATTTTAGGTTTTCGGTATAAAAAACCAAAATGATCCCAAAAATCAAGTATTTTCTCGATTGGACGCTTATTTAAGAAACTACAGCCAATTTTAGGTTTTCGGTACAAAAAACCAAAATGATCCCAAAAATCAAGTATTTTCTCGATTGGACGCTTATTTAAGAAACTACAGCCAATTTTAGGTTTTCGGTATAAAAAACCAAAATGATCCCAAAAATCAAGTATTTTCTCGATTGGACGCTTATTTAAGAAACTACAGCCAATTTTAGGTTTTCGGTATAAAAAACCAAAATGATCCCAAAAATCAAGTATTTTCTCGATTGGACGCTTATTTAAGAAACTACAGCCAATTTTAGGTTTTCGGTACAAAAAACCAAAATGATCAAAAAAATCAAGTATTTTCTCGATTGGACGCTTATTTAAGAAACTACAGCCAATTTTAGGTTTTCGGTACAAAAAATCAAATCCCAAAAATCAAGTATTTTCTCGATTGGACGCTTATTTAAGAAACTACAGCCAATTTTAGGTTTTCGGTATAAAAAACCAAAATGATCCCAAAAATCAAGTATTTTCTCGATTGGACGCTTATTTAAGAAACTACAGCCAATTTTAGGTTTTCGGTACAAAAAACCAAAATGATCCCAAAAATCAAGTATTTTCTCGATTGGACGCTTATTTAAGAAACTACAGCCAATTTTAGGTTTTCGGTACAAAAAAACAAAATGATCCCAAAAATCAAGTATTTTCTCGATTGGACGCTTATTTAAGAAACTACAGCCAATTTTAGGTTTTCGGTACAAAAAATCAAAATGATCCCAAAAATCAAGTATTTTCTCGATTGGACGCTTATTTAAGAAACTACAGCCAATTTTAGGTTTTCGGTCCAAAAAACCAAAATGATCCCAAAAAACCAAAATGATCTCAAAAATCAAGTATTTTCTCGATTGGACGCTTATTTAAGAAACTACAGCCAATTTTAGGTTTTCGGTACAAAAAACCAAAATGATCCCAAAAAACCAAAATGATCTCAAAAATCAAGTATTTTCTCGATTGGACGCTTATTTAAGAAACTACAGCCAATTTTAGGTTTTCGGTACAAAAAACCAAAATGATCCCAAAAATCAAGTATTTTCTCGATTGGACGCTTATTTAAGAAACTACAGCCAATTTTAGGTTTTCGGTACAAAAAACCAAAATGATCCCAAAAATCAAGTATTTTCTCTATTGGACGCTTATTTAAGAAACTACAGCCAATTTTAGGTTTTCGGTCCAAAAAACCAAAATGATCCCAAAAAACCAAAATGATCTCAAAAATCAAGTATTTTCTCGATTGGACGCTTATTTAAGAAACTACAGCCAATTTTAGGTTTTCGGTACAAAAAACCAAAATGATCCCAAAAATCAAGTATTTTCTCGATTGGACGCTTATTTAAGAAACTACAGCCAATTTTAGGTTTTCGGTACAAAAAATCAAAATGATCCCAAAAATCAAGTATTTTCTCGATTGGACGCTTATTTAAGAAACTACAGCCAACTTTAGGTTTTCGGTACAAAAAATCAAAATGATCCCAAAAATCAAGTATTTTCTCGATTGGACGCTTATTTAATAAACTACAGCCAATTTTAGGTTTTCGGTCCAAAAAACCAAAATGATCCCAAAAATCAAATATTTTCTCGATTGGACGCTTATTTAAGAAACTGCAGCCAATTTTAGGTTTTCGGTACAAAAAATCAAAATGATCCCAAAAATCAAATATTTTCTCGATTGGCCGCTTATTGAGGAAACTACAGCCAATTTTAGGTTTTCGGTCCAAAAAACCAAAATGATCCCAAAAATCAAGTATTTTCTCGATTGGACGCTTATTTAAGAAAATACAGCCAATTTTAGGTTTTCGGTCCAAAAAACCAAAATGATCCCAAAAATCAAGTATTTTCTCGATTGGACGCTTATTTAAGAAACTACAGCCAATTTTAGGTTTTCGGTACAAAAAATAAAAATGATCCCAAAAATCAAGTATTTTCTCGATTGGACGCTTATTTAAGAAACTACAGCCAATTTTAGGTTTTCGGTACAAAAAATAAAAATGATCTAAAAAATCAAGTATTTTCTCGATTGGACGCTTATTTAAGAAACTATAGCCAATTTTAGGTTTTCGGTACAAAAAATCAAAATGATCCCAAAAATCAAGTATTTTCTCGATTGGACGCTTATTTAAGAAACTACAGCCAATTTTAGGTTTTCGGTAAAAAAACGAAAATGATCCCAAAAATCAAGTATTTTCTTGATTGGACGCTTATTTAAGAAACTACAGCCAATTTTAGGTTTTCGGTACAAAAAATCAAAATGATCCCAAAAATCAAGTATTTTCTCGATTGGACGCTTATTTAAGAAACTACAGCCAATTTTAGGTTTTCGGTAGAAAAAATCAAAATGATCCCAAAAATCAAGTATTTTCTCGATCAAAAAATGCATCATCTTACAGCTCTGCTATGATACTGATGCTTGGTTTGCTTGCAGTGTCCATAAACTCACACACTCTCCAAATAAAATTAACCATCTTTCATGCACACACGTACTTCATTGGTCACATAGCCCCATATCCATCCAGTCCACTTCATGTTGGTTAAATATAAATTGGTATCTTGCATACGTGAGTAGTTTTACTTTTCAGTTTTTATGACAACACTTTCAGTGTTTTTGCTTTATCTGCATATAAAGGGGGGGGAAAAAAGTAAAATTACATTTTATGTAATTAAACTTTTTAATTGCCATATTTGTTGGGTTCATACCTTTAACCCAGTATTTCGTGATTTTTCTTTTTGCTACTGATTTGGATTTTTTTTTTGAGTAAAACAAAGTTCCTAAAGGAATATGTGAAATTTGTTTAAATAGATTTGAATAAATTTTGAATTTTGCTTTAGAATTTAGATTTACTAACACTATTTTATTCTATTTAACTAACAGGATTTGAATTTGACCTCCAGTACGTATGAGTATGCAAAATATTAGTTTTGGAATAAATATAATTCATACGTAATGGTTAACTAAAAATACTTGTTAACCCTCAGCGACTGACGTGTAGTGCAGCAGACACCAACAAAGTCAAAGTTTTAGTCAGAAATTGAATGATATAACAAGAATTTTAGCTTTGAATTAAAATTACATTTACATATGGGCAAATCCTGCGTGACGGACGATACATTTGTACGGATTTTGTTGTACTTAAATGTATCCCATTTTCGTTCAACACTAGATAACTTTGCACAGATTTCAGGCAATATTAGCCCATCGATTGTGCTACCGATTGGCGTTTGTTAATTTACATACTTCTTTTGGAGGTAAAAGATATTCGCTTTTAAAGTGCTGTGACGGACGCTACAAAAAATGGAAGTGACTTTTTTTTCAACACGTGTTTCTGTAATTTTCATCAAATCGGTCATAGTAATAAAAAAAATTGTAAATACATTAAAGATAGAGGAAAGTCAAAGGATTACAAAACAGCTTTTGTAAAATATTTCTAAGTTTCCAGTTTCACCAAAAATCCATAAATGTACTGTTGCGGACGCTAAGTGACGGACGATATATTTTTACTTAAATGTTTTTTATTGGAAAAAAATTCATATTTTTTTTAAGGATTCGTTAATCAGTGGTTTTATTTGTTCCCGAATTTCATCTACTTCCTTTTCATGTTCGCGGTTAAAGTGCGATTTTTGGGCACAATTTAATATTTCGCAAAACGGCTAAATTCATATATTTATTTAAAGTTTCACACTTTTTACATCTTATTTTTGGTCCCAAGAATAATGCTGCGTCTAGCTGTTAGAGTGTCCCAAAAATAAATTTTTTTAAAACCTAATATCTAAAATTTAATCTGCGGATATAGATAGAGTTATTGCTTTAAGAATAAGACAGACTTGTGTTCGTAAATTTTGTATTTAATAAATATTATTTTGTAAAAAATATATACTGTGACGGACGCTACACGCTTTCCTATACATATTATTCTGTAAAATGCTATATAAACATCTATATATTTTTAGCCTAATGTAAAGCATACTATAAGTTCTCTTTACGAACCAAGTTAAAATTGGAAAAAAAAACACTAGTCAAATTAAAAAAAAAACTTTATTTCTGTGACGGACGCTACACACTGTGAGCACTTTTTTTATTGACGTTATTAATATCACTCCAATTACCTTTGATGGGTTCTTTTACATCTAATTCTTGAAAATTAAGCAGATTTTGAGCCCCTATTGAAACTTAATACCTAAATGGATGTTTTTGTGATTTTTATGAACTTTTAAAAAACCTATTATTTTAAAAAAAATGTATAAAAATTCGAGATGGGTGCAAATAAAGACCTGCCATTCACGGAGAGATCAATCAAAAATTGTATCCATTATATATTTTAAAGGTTTAATATATGGTAAATTTTTTCATAAACACAAATACGTAACTTTGACAGTTTTATAATTTTGTCCTTGGCTTAATGTTTTTCGGATTTTCCCATATACGAGTATATAATAACTTCATTTCATAAACAATTAAAAGAAATGCGTTTTATTAGTTTTCCAAAACTGATCTCGGAAGGTATAAGCCATGGAAATGGTATCTGGTAGTCTACAAAGTCATTAGAATTTTGAGAACTATATCACTTCAGCCGCAGAGGGTTAAACAAGGGTTTAAGAGGAAATATTGACCTAGCTAAAAATATTATACACAGCTTGTTTATTGCCATGGGATAACGACCACTTTTAACTTGTTCTGTCAGTCTACTTAATGTCAAAATATGACAATTTTAACAATAAAACTCATCAGTTTAAATGATATTTTTTGTTTTACTCTCTGATACTTTTATTAAAAACATCAATTTTTATTGGCAATAAATTTGTTAATAAATGCTGAAAAACCATGACCTCAATTTAATTTACAAATATTTTAAATATTCTCTTGGGTACATTGTTAACACATCAATTGAATACAAAATACAGTAAAGTTCAATTAATGACCTCATTATAAATATTTAAAAAAATCTATAATAATTTTTTTTCTTTTAGTAAAATCTAAATTATAGAGTTTTAAAGAAGTAACTTTGAATAAACGCAGTTATTTGAGGTGTTAGTCAAGCGGGTTCTACTGTACATTTATTAATGAAGACAAAAATATGTGAATAAACTAAATATTTACTGCAAATTGAACTTACGTAAGATTAATTATTACGAGGATACTATTTATATTTTGAAAACTGACAACACTAATTTAAGTACCGAAAATCTGATAGAATCTCAACTCCAAAGCATGGATTTTAAACTCTTCAACTGCTAATATGGAATTGTAGAATTGACAGTTCTACACACATGGTCGATTGAAATACCCACACGGTCAATTGTTTTATATATTTATATATCATAACCATATATCGACGGTAGGCAACTGACGCTCTTAAAGCCGCATGCTGCTCTTTGCTGTGAAAATTGCGGCTCATTAAAAAAATATTGAAATTACAAAAAACCTTTACATTTTTTTCTTTGGGGTTTTTTGAAGTCGATGGTTTACGCGAATAAGCCGACGACGACTCAAGCCTTAACAGTACGTTTACACACGTATGTGACTTGTTACAAGTTGTGTATACGTATTCTTCTGACATGCAAGTAAAAAAATCACTGGCAATCAAAATCGCTTGCAAGTGAACCTACAACTTGCAGAAGTGTGATTGTGTTAGTAAAAAAATATAAATGTATTGAGCTTTTTTCACTTGCACTTCCATGTGTAAATGCCGTGTAAAAGAGGAAATTAGACGCTGCATTAATAACATACCGCAGCATTTATGCAAAAATTTCATTAAAAGATCGCGTGTGTGCCAGCAAAGCAGCGGCGCCCATCTGCACGATATCTTGTTCCATCATAACCTCATTCTGTCTACTTTACGGTATAATAAAGTTTCACGATTTTTTTTTTTTAAATATCTGTGTTTTATTAAAAATTAAAAAAAAAATTGCGTTCTAGTTGGGACACCCTTTACTTATATTGCACGACAAGCGCTTTGTTGGAATCCACAGGGAAGAGGCTGTCGTCTTGATGCACCCGCTAGAAAGTGGAGAAGGTCAGCAGGCATGTCAGCAGAAATGGTGGTTTATAGGCCACACTTTTCGAAAACAAAAAACCACATTAAATGACAAGCGCTTTGTTGAAATCAAAGGTCAAAGGCCGAGCATACTTTAGAATTCCATGCGCTTTGATCCAAGCTTTGAAAGATTTTGTTCTACTTGGTCTTTTCATCGAAGTTTCGGACGTCCTCTAATACTAAAGAGTGCTCTAAATAAAATTTGTAGTTGGATTCTCTTAAATAAAAATCAAACCTTTTAATATAAAAACTCTACAAAATACTCAAATATAATGACATATTATACAAAATCATTTAGCATTAAAATGTTTACTTAGTACTCGGGTTTTGCAAAATTATCGACTTTTTTCGGAAACCCTCCCATTAAAGATTTTACAGTTGCTTCTGATACCTTTTTGGAGCATGTGTTCCACCTGCGCTTAAAATCGGACATGTTCTTGGAAATCTTTCCTGTGTTCTTCAATTCCTTTTTTACCAGAGCCCAATACCTTTCCACAGGCCGAAGTTCTGGACAGTTAGGTGGATTTGCCTCTCGTGGTACAAAAATGACATTATTCTTTGAGTACCACTCAAGTGCCTTTTTTCCATAATGGCATGATGCCAAATCAAGCCAAAAAAATGTAGTCACTCTGTGCTCTCTTAAAAAGGGTAACAACCGTTTTTGTAGGCACTCCTTTATATAAATTTTTGTGTTTATTGTGCCAGATGCCACAAATACTTTACTTCTTTTGGCACAACTGCAAATAGCTTTCCACACGAGAAACTTCTTAGGGAATTTTGTTTGTTTTTTTTTGTGCGAAACTCTTGCCGAACATTGCCCCGTTTATCAGCAACATAAAAATCTTGACCAGGAAGTTGAGAAAAGTCTGCCAGTACGTATGTTTCATCGTCCATCACACAACAGGTGTATTTTTTTATAAAATCAGACTTCAATTTTTTCGCTCGTTTTTTTGCTTCTAAGTTTTTTATAGCATTGCGATCTGGAACCTTTTGGACTTTGTATGTCTTCAGTCCAGCATAAGCTTTGACTCTATGTGCAAAATTCGTAGAACATTTCACCGTATGAGCTGCTTTTCTTAAAGAAGTGTTAGGCGCTCTTCGAAAGAGTCGCTCGACTTCTTTTGCCTTACCAATATCTGTGGGACCTTTTTTCCCCCCTGATCCAGGTTTTCTTTCAATGCTCAGGTTTTCCTTATACCGTCTGATGGCATTAGAAACCGTTCGAGGGTCAACTTTCAAATTTTTAGCTATTTTTTTAAAAGTCCATGACGGATTTTTTTGAAAAGTTTTAATTATATTTTCACGAACTTTTTTTTCGCAGTCCATTTTGATTGAAATAACTATTGAAAATTAATAATTTCTAAAATAATAGTATCTGACATATCTATAGAAACTAACTTGATCAAAAAATAAATTATTTTTTGCACTATGGATAAATTTTGTCTAAAATAGTAAATGCATATTTTTTTAGAACACTCTTTAGTTCCCTCGGGATTATTTTCGAACACTTTTCTTGCGGGAGTATTTTTACTCATACACACGACATGCCCTAGCCAACGCAGCCTCTGGTGTTTAATGCGTTTAACTATGTCGATGTCAGCATTTAGCTTATAAAGCTGATGGTTCAATCGATGTCGATATTTATTGTTGACACAGACTCGTCTAAAGAAGAATCTTCCTCTCATAAATTCAAGAATAGCTGCATCTGCCTGTGTAAGTGCCCATGATTCAGCACCATATAACAACACGGGCAGTATAAGCTTTCTATAGAGCGTAATTTTAGTCCTTACAGAGAAAGTTTTATTTATTAGTTGCCTGCAAAGGCCAATATAGCATCGATTGGTAAGTATGATTTCGAAACTTATGTCGTTATTTATGTTGACGGAGGTACCAAGCTTAACAAATTCTTATACAACCTCCAAGCTTTAGTTGTCAACATTCACATGTGGTCCAATTCTGCTGGTACAAACAGACATTTTGAAATAGAGTCCAATATACTAAAAGGATGGTTGAGGCCCTGGGGAGCCAAGACTAGCAGAAGAAGATAAAAAAAAAGTTAAGCTTTTTACTAACATTCAGGATGTTTCACAATTAGCCATTTTTACCCACCTTAAATCTTCAGAAGTAAATGTGAAGGAAGATGTGTTAGTCCGAATTGCTCTTATCGATGAAGTTTTGAAAAAAATCAAATTCAGACGTTACTTGTTGTTGTAACTGCGATATTATTGGTAAAAGAAGCCAGAAGTTACAGTCCTTGGTCGGAATCCTAAGATTTTCGAGTCGTTCCGGTAAGAAGAACCGAATGCCGTGTGAACGAGACGTTTCTTAAAGCACCACGGTCGAATTTATTGATCATTACCTTAAACCACTTGACGGGAGCCCCTTTTTGAGCAATTGACAAATTATTGGATATCCAAGTAGAACAATTTAATTTACAACTAATCGTTCCTGCAAAATGGAATGTGTTGAAGTGAAACTAATGTGCAAGAATCATGCATTATCAGTTCAGGAACTGCATTGCATGTTTTATGGCACCACAGCAGATTTTAAGTTAAATTTTATTATGCTAATATTGAATCTTTGCTACAAACAAATTGACAAATCAAACATAACTCCCCCTCAAGTATTAGGCAATTTAAAAAACATGTAAAATGTGTGGCCGGTCATTGTTAAACAAATATTAACAAAATATGAATTCTGTTTTTCTGATAACAAAAATCAATTGATGCGTTAAACAAGACAATTTTTTACATAGTTTGTAACACAAACTAAAAACCAGCAAAAACTACTTGAAACATGATTAAACATGCAAAATAGATACTATTTTGGCAGCAACAACGGAAACATGTTCAAAAATCTCAAAAACAACAAATATATTTTATAAAAAAAAGTATAAATTTAAAACGAAAATATTGCTATGAGTTTCCAATATCAGCACAAACCCAATGTACCCTTTTTATCTATGTTGGGGAAAGATATACATTTTTAACAAAAGGAGCTATCTTTAAAATGTAATGTTTTTTAACATGTGATGATTAGTAGAAATAGTAACAATAATTCATGGAACAAACTTTCTTCATATCGATGGCTTAATATAAAAAGGTCTAACTCGATTTGTTGTTACTTTACAGGAGAAGGAAAAAAGTTAATAAAATTCGTTAAAATTTATTTACAACAAGAATTTTAATATAATTTTTAACAAAAAAAGCATCACATTTTATTTATCACTAAAAAAATTTTACGGTTTTCATTAAGTTTTTTCCTTCTCCTGTAAATTAACAAAAAACAAGTAAGAAAGCGCTATAGTCGGTCAAGCCGACCATACGATACCCTTCACCACTAAGGTCAAAAGTGTTATTTTTCCTGTATAAAGACAAATATTTGCTAAATTTTGCCATCATACAAACATTTTCTCAAAACGTATATATTCAACCTGTTTCCGTCATTTGAACTTATATGAGAGCTAGGGTCAAATGTGGACCGATTATCTCGAAATTTGGCAAATTGATTACAGTTGTTACAAAAATTATGTATGCAAAAAATAAACTCAAAATTTTTATTATCTTTAGATTTACGAGCGTTTTAGTGATTTTTTGTCTCATTTAGTGCGTTTTTGAAGAAGAGTTTGTATGGGAGCTATGGTCAAATGTGGACCGATTTCAACGAAATTTGGTACAGTGATTTAGGTTTACATAAGCAGTATCCGTTTTAAATTTCATGAAAAAATATTGATATTTGTGGCCAATATAGCAATTCCGGGAAGTGGGACCTATGGGAGGTACCATAAATAATGGACCGATTTTGACCAATTTCAATAGCCATGGTCCCATTATCAAAAAAAAAAATTATCTGTGCCAAATTTCATCAAATTATCTTTAGAATTGCGACCTGTAGTTTGATTACAAGGTTTACATGGGGGTCCAGCCAGCCAGCCAGCCGTCCAGCCAGCCAGACGGACGGACGGACGGACATCGCTAAATCGACTCAGAAAGTGATTCTAAGTCTATTGGTATACTAAAAGGTGGGTCTAAGACAAATATTTCTATGCGTTACAAACATCAGCACAAACTTATAATACCCTTTCCACCTATGGTGGTGAAGGGTATAATAAAGTTAGACCTTTTTATATTAAGAAATCATTATGTTCAATATTTGGCGATTTTAACAGTTTTTTCGAACTCCTGTAACACACAACATTTAAAATAAGAACCTTTTGTATTTATCCTCTCGATACAATAAACTCCCTATGCTACGTTATTGTGGTGTAGAGTTTAAGGATACATCAACAATTTTCAATTTAAACACATTTTTGTTTAATAAATGGTAATTAATGAAAATTAAACAGAGAATTTTCCCACAAATAAATTATTATCATATTACTGGCTCCCAATTATAATCATTGTTGTGTTTTAAGAGCAATAAATAATCGGTTTGTGGCTGGTTTCTTACTTATGTTTGTACTTTAGATTTCTCCAATTAAAGGTCTGTAATTACAAGAACTGAAATTGTAAGAGATGATAAATTTCAGAAAGTGAAATGCAAAGTTGCAATGGTAGAACAGGAACAACTCATAAATCCTTTGAGGTTTAATGCATGTTTAATTTATGGCATGAAACAAAAACTATTATTAAGAATAATGTATAAACATTTGTAAAATTAAATTATGTTCTTTTTCTTGCATTTCTTAAGATTTTTTTTAATAACTGCCAAATGTTCTTAAAATTAAGGCTTTTAAGTAAAAGTAAATTTTGACCACAAATAATCGATTTAATGTAAACAAAAATCAAAAAGCCACTTTTGCTTTTGGCCAGACTTTGACAGTTGAACTTACTAATTTATGGGGGCCTCAAATTTATAAGAAGATTCTGCTATGCCGAATCTTGTAGACCCACTATCAGAACTCTACAATTTTAAAATAAACAACTCATATATATTTAAGCTGTTTCCGTCATTTGGACTTATATGAGAGCTAGGTCAAATGTGGACCGATTACCTCGAAATTTGGCAAATTGATAACAGTTGTTACAAAAATACAAAAAATAAACTTAAAATTCCCATTATCTTCAGATTTACGAGCGTTTTAGTGATTTTTGTCTCATTTAGTGTGTTTTGACAGAAGAGTTTGTATGGAGGCTATGGTCAAATGTGGACCGAAATTTTGTACAATGATGTTAGTTTATATAAGCAGTGTTTGTGTTAAATTTAATGAAAAAATATTGATATTTGTGACCAATATATCAATTCCGGCAAGTGGGACCTATGAGAGGTACCATTAATAATGGACCGATTTTGACGACTTTCAATAGTCGTGTTCTCACTTTCAAAAAATGATCTGTGCCAAATTTCATCTAATTATCTTTAGAATTGCGACCTGTACTTTGATTACATGGTTTACATGGGGGTCCAGCCATCGCTAAATCGACTCAGAAAGTGATTCTAAGCCTATTGGTATACTAAGACAAATATATCTATGCGTAACATACATCAGCACAAACTTATATAATACCCTTTCCACCTATGGTGGTGAAGGGTATAAAAAAAATTATTATTACGAAAATTCTTCTTTGCTACAAATGTAGACATCCAACCGTTTATGTAAGTTGTTTAATCCCGAGCACATAAATGTAAAGTAGATTTATGTCATTTCCGCCTGAGGGTCTTATATGAAATCTAGGATGAATTGTGGATCGATTGTTACGAAATTTCGGTTGTCGGTTTATCTTTACAAAATAATATAACAATAATTATAGGCGTTTTTGTGCTTTTCTGGGTATTTAAGAAAATTTTGAGAATGTGTATTGTATGGGAGGTATTGTCAAATATGGGCCGATTCCTACAAAGTTAAGTTTCGGCTACCTTTAGCAATATTTATGCTAAATATTTGTTATCAAAATATAGTTAATTTTGAGAGTTTAAATGGACAAAAACTCCTTGGATCAATATATGAGTCTACCAAATTTCATTAAATTATCTTTAAATTTACGAAATGTACTTTGATAACAATCTCACATGGATATTCCCCCAGCCAGCCAGCAAGACAGACATCCTTAAACCAACTCAGGAAGTCGATTGGTATACTAAAGGTCGCAGGTAGTTTTCCTTTTTCCTATTTGACGATCTAAATGCGTTCACAAAATTTTGATGCGGTTGAGATCGGGTATCTGGGCTGTTGGTCTAATTGTTTAGAAGAATGATAAAGCAAGCATTTCTTAGCTATCTTGTTAGTGTACATAGAATCATTGTCTTGCTAAAAGACCCAAGCTTAATTTTCTGTTTAATTTATAATCCCAGTAAGAACAGTGTCAAACGTTTGAAATATGATGACTTTTACATTTGATATCAAACGTTTTTTTCAAACTTTTTTCAAACCTGAACAGATGTTTGAGATTCACATTCATTTTCAAATGAGGGTTCAATTGAGAATAAACGCTTGAAAAATTATAGTTTCTCAAATTGAGAATAAAGGTTATTCTCAAATCATTATCAAACCCTAAGATGATTTGAGAATAATTTGAAAAATGGTGTTATATAAATTTGATATCAAACCTTATTTCAAAATTTTTTCAAACATTAAAAAAAATAATGTCAAAAAAATTAATGTTTAAGATATTTTAATGGAATGGCATTGCATTTCAAAGAAATTCGTTATTTCTTTCGGATTTTTTAAAATTGATCCATATTTGACCATAAAACCTTTCTTAAAAAATGTCAAGATTAAAAATTCAATAATATTCATATGCATAAGTAAATTTTCTTTGTTTCTTAACATTTTTTTACCTAACAATAAAAAAAAAAGAATTCAAATATGATGCACCGTTTTCAAAAACAAAATAAACAAACTCAAAAATATGGAAAATACAACGCCATTTTATTTATGTTCCACATGTAGATGATATCCACATTTGAAAACCCTTTGAGAATGAGGTTTGATAATGATTTGAGAAAAAAGGCATTTCTCAATTTGAGAATAAAGTCCCCTTTTTGTTGAGAACGCTATTATTCTTAAATCAGTATCAAATCAGTATCAAACGTTTGACCTTTGAAAAAAAATTTATTTTCAAATCATCCTCAATTTGAGAATAAACCTTTTTTCTTACTGGGATGCTTTCTACAATACACACTAGAGCGGTTCGATTTCCATACAAAAAAAAAAAGTTATGTCAGTCACCCCCTAGGATTAAAGATAATGTTAAACCAATTCCAAAAAATATTGTTTTATTTTTTTACCACGCCTACAAATACCGCCCTTTTACTATTTTGTTCACTGTGTCGCCATTTTAAATCCGATCATAACATTTTATATATCGGTGTTCGCGGCTCTGTAAGGGCTACATTTCTCTCTTTGATAGTTTTTTACTACCACGTCAATTTATAGTCATAACTTTTAAAAACTAGATTTTTACTCGATTTGATTAGGGTGGGTACGACTCGAATTTTAAAAAGTAATGACTAGAAATTGACGAGGTTGTAAAAAACTATCAAAGAGAGAAATGTAGCCCTTAGAGAGCCCTGAAAATCGATATATAAAATGTTATGATCGGATTTAAAATGGCGACACCGTGAACAAAATAGTAAAAGGGCGGTATTTGTAGGCGTGGTAAAAAAATAAAAAAATATTTTTTGGAATTGTTTTAACATTATCTTTAATCCTAGGGGGTGACTGACTCAACTTTTTTTTTCGAACCACTCTAATAGACACACACCATAACCGAACCACAACTATGCTTTACAATCAGTTCTTCGTACTGGAAGGACTCGGAAATCTTAGGATTCCGACCAAGAACTGCCACTTCTGCGATCTTAACAATAATATCGCAGTAACAACAACAACTAATTATCGCCCATGTTCTGACAAACGCAAATCGCTCAACTTTTGCGATTACGATTTGAAATCGCTTGATAGGTGTGTTGCAAAACGCATGCATATACTAAGGCGATTTGATGTTTTTCTGTGAAACTGAACACTATATTGCATATAAACTGAAACACAACTTAAGTTATATATAAAAGTTTGCTAGGCCAGTTCAGAATTCAAAATGTACATACATATCGTCACCTGAAATGTAAAAGGGCATACCTAATACAACAATTTAAATTGCTTTTTTGATTGAATATAATGAAGCAACCCAAAATACATCTACATATTTACTAAATTTTAGACGCATACGATCAAAAACAGCGATTTTATTCACAAAAACAAAAAAAAAATTACTGATGTCATCGACTTTTGGACCGCACATGGATCCTTATTTCCACAAATATGAAATTTCATTTAAATAATTTTAAACGTTTAGGAGTTACGGGGACATTTATGAAATAAGTGTTTAAAAAACCAATTTGGTCCTATTACAAATTCTTTCAAACTTATCTTTTTACATTAAATTATGCTTTGAAAATAAACTGGTGCCATTTTCTAGACCCAGTTTGACAAAAAACTTTATGCATTTTGAAAGATTTAAATTTTTACCTAAATTTTGTATGGTAGTTAAGCTCTTTTTGTTTTTTCGCAATTGCTTAAAAACTAAAAGTTTTTTACTATTTTAGTTTTTGGAATTTTCTTTGTTGATGCCTTGTTTATCCAATTCCAAAATTTGGATTTAATGTTATAGCCTGTTCTGTAACAAAAAACTAAAGTATACTTGAAGTCTTTGTAAGTTTACAGGGTTTTTAAGAGATATTGTCAAATGTGGTCCGACTCTAATAAATTTCGCAAAGATTTAAATTTGTAACTAAGCATTTAAATTTGTAACTAACTTAAATGGACAGAAAACTATCGATGATGTGTAACATAAATACCAATTTAGTTATACACTTCAATTGTAAAAATGTCCATATTATGAAGTTTGATGTCTCTGCTTTGGTTCAGATTTACTGACCTATTTGACCCTAGCCCCGAACTTTTAAAAAAATAATTGTGGTTTATATCAGTAAAGGTTTTTTGATAATATCGGTAATGATATTTTTGATGATTATTTTTGAAAGCTGATGCTGTTTATTAATTGGACAACAAAGCAATTTAATAAATTTCACTGGTAGCTATTTCATTTTACTCTTACGGGTGCAATACTTTTTATATGGATCATTTTCTAATCCAAATTTTCAAATTAAATTTAACTACCAAATTACCTTATCATTTTCTGCTAACACTGACGTAAGTATACTTCAAAGAATTCTTTTGGAACTTGCATATTCTTAACTATTTGATTTTCTTCTTGGATCCATTCTTTATATGGATCCATTGCTTGAATTTTATAACCATATCTAATATACTTTGTCATTTCCTATTAAGAACTTTCAAATTGCATTTTAGAAAATTAAACTGGATATAATTTTATACAAATACAATTTCTAACTACCAAATTACCTTGTCATTATCTGCTAGCACTGACATGAATATACTTCAAAGAATATCAAAATTCCCATAGTCCTAATTCTTTTGGAACTTGCAAATTTTATCAACTTCAGCAAAAATCACTAAATCATTGTTATCAATCACTCTATTTCATTTATGTTACACAATCTGCATACTTTTCTGTTGATTCTTTGGAAATATAAAAATTTTTCACGGATTATGGAGTTGTTGTTTTTAGGATTTTAATTTTATTCACGATCACTTATTAAAAAAATATTAATAAAACTTGTTTGGGTTCATTGTTGTCAAGATTAGAAAACAACAACAAAAAAACCGCACGTCCACATTCCAGAGACAACAAAACTTTTTCGATAAATGAAAAAGTAAAAATGTTTACAAACGGCGACCACGACGACCACCCTTTCTGCGGGTAGAATCGGAGGGAATGGGAGTAACATCTTCAATGCGGCCAATCTTCATGGAAGAACGGGCCAAAGCACGGAGAGCAGATTGGGCACCGGGTCCAGGAGTCTTGGTCTTGTTACCACCGGTAGCACGCAATTTAATGTGCAAAGCAGTAATGCCCAAAGTTTTGCATTTCTCAGCAACATCCTAAAACAAAAGACAAATTGGAAATATGTTATAAAGCGGGCATTATAAAAGATATAAAAACCAAGAAGACTTACTTGAGCGGCCAACATAGCGGCGTAGGGAGAAGCTTCATCACGATCAGCCTTTACCTTCATGCCACCAGTGACACGGGCAATAGTTTCACGGCCAGACAAATCAGTAACATGGACGAAGGTATCGTTGAAACTGGCATAGATGTGAGCAACGCCGAAAACGAATTCACCATCACGTACTTGAGGACCCAAGGAAACTTGGACTTCTTCTTTTTGAGCTTTAGCCTTTCTGGGAGCCATTGTGATTTGACTAAGGGTTGGAAGGAAAAACAACAAAAACACTTATCAGTAAACAAGTAAAACTCGATACAAAAACACATTTCATTCAATAATTTTCTAAATAAAACTTTTTACAAATTTCCATCATTAAACTTGTGAATTTTGTTTGTTATTTTCTTTGCTTAACACTTCATCATCATTTATTAGAACAAATGTTTACATCCTATTCAGGTTCTTTTACATTTTACAACACTTTCGTATCTCATTGAGAATTCTTTAACATCCATTTATTAGGACACAAAATAATAGCACTTTTGTAATTTTCATCTTGATGGAAAGATTCTTCACGGTATTTCATTACACTTTTCTAACAAAATTCACAAATTTTATATAAAAATTAAAAAAATTTCAAGACCTTTAAAAAAATACAATCCAATTGCGTGAACCGGATATTGAAAAAGAAAGTCTAGCAGTTTTTGGCTGTCAAAATTGTCAAAACTGCTGGAACGCATTTTGCCGTATTGTCAAATGTGTCCGAATGGCCGTTGCTACACAAACTGCTGTTATAGAGTAAATGATGCAGGGTTGTATTTTTAAGGTCGCTGTTATTTATTACTTAAAATTATTAGAACATGCATTAATAAAATTCATTTTTATGTTTAATTTGAGCGTGAAAAATGTTGTCAAAATAGGAATTTTTATGTTTATAGCAGAGACCGGAGATCGTTTTATTTTTTAAATCCATCAAGTATAAATATCATTGCCGATGAAAATTTATTTTCATTTCGATCGAAAAATAAAAAAAGAGGGATTTATATTTGAAATATAAATATCCCTCATGATGACAATTTTAAATATCTATAACGAACAGAAACATATTTTATTGATTGTTTTATTTTTGAACTTCTGTTTTGAGTTTGAAAAAATAAAATGTTTATGAAATTTCAAAATTTTCAACAATGAATGTATGAATATGTTTTCATAATAGTTATAATAATAGTTATAATGGGAACTATTGTTGGTTTCTTTGATTCGCGTTGCTATTTCTAAAAAAATAACTTTTAAACGTTTTAAACGCATTTAGACAACGACCATTTGTTGCCCAAACCAATTTCAATATGAAATTTGCAACAATAATTGAATTTATTGCTATTTAAACGTCATAAAGATGCTTTATACCCGAACAAATATAGAAATAAAATTTAAATTTTTTCTATCAAAATTTATTTTCATCGGATGAAAAAAGATGAAAATTATTTTAAACTGTACGGATAAATATCCCAAACGATTTTTTTATATTTTATTTTCATCGGATTGAAAAAAGAAACAAAATTTTTGAACAAATAAAAATCATGAGGGATTTTAAATATTTTTTTAAACTTCAATAATTGTTTTTTTATGAATTTAAACATGAAAATATTGTTTAAAAGTATTAATATCCGGTCTCTGGTTTATAGATAAATAAAATTTTTATAAAAATATTCAAAATATGTATCGTTGAAAGTAATATTAGCCTAAAGGTAACCCCTTATAAAATCAATAATTAAAACACGAAATATTGGTCATACAAAAAGTAAAAACAACGAAATAAAAGTAATTAATTTTATTTGAACCAATTTTTAAGTTGAAGGTTGTGAGTTCGAGTCGGGCTTAGGTAAATATATATTAATAAAGAATAAGAATACAAAAACATAAAGGAAAAAACTGTGGTGTTAAGTTCCTCTAACTCACTGGTTCCCTAGTGTGGTCCGCGGCCCCATGGGGGTCCGTACGCTGATATTCGAAGTATTTTTCTAGGTATGTATGTAGGTATGTATATATTTAAAGGGTGTCCCAACTAGAACGCAATTTTTAAATTTTAAATAAAACACAGATATTAAAAAAAAAACGTGAAACTTTATTATATCGTAAAGTAGACAGAATGAGGTTATGTATAGAACAAGTTATCGTGCAGATGGCTGCCGCGACTTTGCTGGCACACACGCGATCTTTTAATGAAATTTTCAATGACCTTTTTGCATAAATGCTGCGGTATTTCATTAAAAAATTCCCCTTTTAAGGCTTGAGTCGTGGTCGGCTTATTTGCGTAAACCATCGACTTCAAAAAACCCCAAAGAAAAAAATCTAAAGGTGTTAAATCCTACGATCTAGGCGGCCAATTCTGGTCTCCAAAACGCGAAATAACACGACCGGGAAATGACAGATGTAGCAATTGAATTGTTTCTCTGGCTGTATGACATGTGGCGCCGTCTTGTTGAAACCACATTCATTTGTTCAATTACAGGCAAGAAAAAACTGGTTATCATTTCACGATACCGAACACCGTTGACTGTTTGCGCTGATCTGCCTCATTTTTATAAAAAAAGGTCCAATGATTCCTCGAGCCCAAAAACCACACCACACAGTGACACGTTGAGGATGCATTTGCTTCTCGTGAATCACTCCATGATTTTCCTCACCCCAAATGCAACAATTCTGCCTATTGACAAAGCCATCAAGATGGAAATAGGCCTCGTCACTGAAGATGATTTTATTGGCAGAATCAGCATTTTCATGTTGTCTCTCCAATACCCAACTTACGAACTCCCTTCACTGTCCATGGTCATCTGGCTTTAGTTCCTGAGTCAATTGAACTTTGTATGCATGAAGATGGAAATCTTCCGTCAAAGTTCGCTGCATAGTGGATTTGACATTTTCGGTCGATCGACCTGGTCGAAGGCTCGTTGTTGTCTTTACATCACTAACAGATCCAGTTTCGGCAAACTTATCCATTAATCTCTTTACAGTTGACTCTTTTGGAGCATTATTGTGACCCCAATTTGATCGCAATTTGCGAACTGTAGCCGCAAAATTTTTACAATTTTGGTAAAACAATTTCACAATGAGAATGCATTGTTCATTCGTGTAGCGCTCCATTTTTACTAACCTCGTACCTTCTACTAGCAAACAATAACAATTGTTCAAATGTCAAACAATGACACTTCGAATCGCGCCAAATTTAAAAATTGTGTTCTAGTTGGGACACACTTTATGTATGTTTGGCAGAAAAAATTTGTTGGACCGCGGCTTTTTGGAAATATCAAAAGGGGGCCGCGAAGCAATAGCTCAAGGGAACGACTAGTCTAATTAAACCAATGACATAGTCATAGGTGAAAAATTCGGCTAATTCAGTATTAATAGATGATCTTAACTACTGATATTCCACTGTGTACTGATAAAGTCCGAGATATAGCGTTATTTAAAAAATGGAGGAGGTTGCTCAATAAATATTCTCGAAACTCGAAAACTGTTTATTTTCTTGAACTAAGTAAAAAATCGAAATTCGACAACAAAATTATTTTGCAGAAACACTAATTATTTTATTTTTAAATATCTTTCAGGAAAACCACAAAAAAATCAAAAAAAAAACATTTTTTTGCAAACAAAAAAATTTATTTCCAAAACGATCAGATTGCCAATTTCTTTACTTAGCTCAAAAAAATAGTTTTCGCAACCTCCTCTATTTTTTATAACGCTATATCTCGAAAACTACACCTGACCTTAAAAATGGTTAGCAACATTGAATTCAGCGTACTCGATTTATCTTTACATACTAGGTCTCCCTTTTGTCGGTAAAAAAAGTTGTCAAAATCGAGCACAGTGTCATTAATATGAATTAAAAATCATATATTTAAAAAACTTGCATTTATTTACAACAGTTATATTATAGCCCATTCACATTATGAGTTTTTATGAGTTTTCGGTAATGAAAACAATATCGAAAACTCTACCGTTCACATTTTAAAATTTGGCATGAGTTTTCGAAAGCAAATAATTTTTAACTCGCGATTTACATTAAAAACGAACACCAAATACTTAATTGTTCATTATTGTATTAAAATAATAACATTTTAATCACAATTAAAGTCAAATTTTTGAAAAAAATTTTAAATAAAATATTTGTTTTTTTATTTCTTCATTTCAAACTGACATTTATTTTTGTTATTTTCCCATTTTTCTGCATTAGAGTTATAATAAATGGGATTAACTCAGTGTTGTATCGGTATTTTAATCGTTTTCAAATAAGTTTTCGTTGAAAACTCAAACAGAAAGAGTTTTCATTTTGTATGTGAAAACTTAAGTTTTGAATATTGTTTTAAGCCGAAAACTACTTCAATGAGTTTTCGAGCTTAATGTGAATGAGCTATTATATAAATTTAAAAATAAATTGCTTCATGTAGATACATTTTCTCGAAACTATTTAAAAGTAGCCTAATAAGTAAGTACTAATAAGTAAAATTTTTATTGGAAACTCTAATATAAATAGTTTTTGATTTGTACGGGAAAACTTGTGTTCTTTCAAAATTTCGCACATTTTTCTATGAAAACTTTTATACAGAAAAAAAAGAATTTTTTTTTTATATTAATTGTTAAAACACCAAAAAAATTTCTATAAATTTTTTCAACGAAAATTTTCTATTATTCTTTTAAAAACTATTAAAAACTTTTATATCATATTTTCCATAAGAAAATATTTTTATCAAAAATTTGTATACTTATTTTTTTAATGAAACTTTTATTCTCAAAATTCTTTTTTATAAAATTTTGTACCCAAAAATTCAATAAATAATTCATTTTTTTCAAATTTAATACTCCAAAAAATTTTCTATAAAATTTTTTATTGAAAAGTTTTTTATTAAAAACTTTTATACCATAAAATTCAAATTTTTTTTTTGAAATTTTTATACCCAAAAATATGTATTATAAAATCTATTCTAAAAATTTAAATAATAAAAAAATTGTCTGCATAAAATATTTTTGCTCAAAAATGTCTATGAAAAAAATTTGTAAGCCGGCTTAAAATCTGCGATAACGCTATTTTAATTTTAATTTATTAATATGTGAAAAGCCCCAGTACAAAATATTTTTGCTTAAAAAATGTCTATGAAAAAAAATTTGTAAACCGAACAAATTTTCCGTATTGTTTTTTTCTTTTGAAAATATATTTTTTTTATCAAAAATTTAATTAAGGGGCAGTTCACATGTTACGTAACGCTCTCAGAGGGGAGGGGTATGACTTTTGTTACGGTGGAGGAATTTCGTATGTACATTTCTAATAAAATATATTACACAGGGTGGAGGAGGTTCAAAATCTGCGAAAATAGCGTTACGTAATATGTGAACAGCCCCTAAGATGTAAATATGTTTTCTATGGACTTATGAAAAATATTTTTGTATAAGTTCATTAATTATTTGAGAGAACCAAAATCCATCCCAAACCATTTTGTTGCCTAAGAATAATAATGTGTATATAAATTATTACGGAAGTATAACGAATATACCTTTGAAAAATGTGTTATCTGGTAACTTCATACTTGTTATTTCTCGTCTGGTAACTTCTTAAAAATGGTTTTCTAACAATTAGCTTTTGAATATGTTAATAAGCAAAGCGACCTCTATTGTTTAGTTGCAGTGTAAATGATATTTTGCCGGGTGGCTCTAATGTACTAAAAATATTTTTACAACAAAAACTACAAATTTCTTTTATACAGGGTGTTTGGCATGAAATGGTACTAATTCTTTCCCCAAATGGGGAAAAACAGAGTTGGAAAATGGCTTGTGGCAGCAGAGTTGTATCTTTTGTGTATTTACTATATTATGAGTGAATAAATCGACAAAGAAAAATTTTTATAAGCTCCCTACGACGCGACGGAAAATTTGCAATTTTTATAGGAATTTTCAAAAATTATTAATTAAAACTTTGTTAACATCCAACAAGACAATAGCGTTCGTCCGAAAAGTGTGAAATTCAAACAATAAAATGTGAATTTAAAGCAAAAATTAAGACTTGAAAAAATTGGTCTTTAAGGTCGTTGAAATTTTTTTTATTTAATCAAAGGCGACCATGTACAAGAAAAAATGTAACCCAAGGAATACAATAAAAATTTACCCGAAAACAATGAATTTGTGTTTGACAAAAACTTAAAAGTTTTTAAGATTTTAGGTAAAAATTTTCATTTATTTTGGTGAGAAAGATTAAATACAAAAGAAAGTTTTAATTTTTTCATTAAAACGAAAAAAAATTGCAAGTGAAAAAGCAAAAGAAAAAATATATTTTTCAAGGCGAATTTGAAATTGTCAAGGCGAATTGAGTAGATGAAGTTGAAAAAAAAAACATCTAAAGCGAATTTTGGCAAAAACAGATGAGAAAATAATAACAATAACAACGAAAGTCACGAACAAAACGTAATAAAGAAAAATATAAATAAAACCATAGACGGTAAAGAAAAACAAGAAAAAACACTTGGTGCGTGTACAATTGATAGTGTTTATCTCTGTTCGTATGATTGTGTGTGGCTCAGTGCTTCTTCAAGAGAAGTTTGAGAAAAGCAGCTGTTTCTTCTTTTGAAAACCAAAAAGAAAGAAAATCAGACAACTGCTGCTGTCGCTGCTGCGCTTTTTCACATGAGGCAGAGCACTTTATATTAAAAGAAGCTGTTTGCTGCCTTGGCTGATTTGACTGGTGTTTGCAATAGTTCTCCTCCCTTCCTGGTAAAATTCTAACAGTTAAAGTGCTTGTATAAGTGCGTATACAAGATTTTACGCACGCAAAAAGTGAAAAATAAAATATCGTAAAACAAGAACAACAGCACAAACATCTTTAACTTTAGCCAAGCGTAAAAACACAAAGTCATTGTGCTAAAGCAACAATAACTCATACCATACATTCGAAAACTGAACGGATATAAAGAAAATATTCTTGTAATTTCTTACAAAATCTATTTTTACATTCTTTAAATTATTCTATTGGTTGTTCTATTATCGTTTTATTAAAAGTCGCGTTTGCTATTAAATGAATTAACGTTTCAAATTAAGTTTAATGTTGCTTGTCTGCTTTAGCTTACGCATAATTTTTAAAAAATTTTATTGAAAAAGTTAATTTTCTGTGCTCGTTCATTCGCCATTATTGTTGTTGAGTTTTTGAATACAAAGAAACTTGTATTTGTATCAGGTATGGAAAATTTATTGGTATATATTCGGACTCCCACGAAATACAGTATGTGGCATTGATATGGAGACAATAGAATTTAATCAAAATATCTTAAATTTGAAATTCTGTGTTAACTAAACCTACAGTGATGGTCATATAACACAGTGCAACACGGAAAAATATGACTATATACGGAAACCACTACTTGATAAAAGACCCGTGTATCCCAGTTTTGGGAACAAATCTAGTTCTACTAAATTACAAAGGTGTTTTAAATTGTTTTCTCATTAGGGCCTTTAAATAGCTTTTGTTTGAAAGCCCTTTTATGGCCACGAAAATTTTTGTTTGGGAGATTTAGTGTTTTAAACTTTCGAAACATAACCAAAATATAATTTTTTTATGTACTGATTGTAAAAAATGCATGTCATTTTAAAATGCTTCAAAATATCTTTTAAATGAGGTGACTTATTTCCCTCTTCATTCATTAACCCATTGAAGGGTTGATTACTTAAATATACAGATTATTGGTTTACGTCATATCAAACAGTTTTCAAAATATGGACAGTTTTTGAGATATGTGTTAAAGGATTGCGAAATAATATATCTCGTTTGAAGGACATTTTGGAGAACTTTCACATGATATTGTTACAATCACTGCATAAATAAGTTTGTTATATCGATTATTTTTTACTTTAAAGCACTTATATCACAAACCAAAAGTTTGTGTACTGGTAACAGCAAAGTTCTTTATAAGCTATAAAAATGTTTAAGATCGGCGAAGTTCAGCTGGACCACAAGAAATCATTTACAACTATAGCTTCGAGCTTGTTAAACGATTTCTTTAACTTGGTACCGCTGTCAACATAAATAACTACATAGGTTTCGAAATCAAACGTAGAATAATACTTGCCAACCAATGCTATTTGGGCCTATAAGAACTAAAATTACACTCTACATACTACAAGAGTTTTTGTATGGTGATGAATCATGGGCACTTCCACAAGCAAATTTTTGTAAATTTTGAGATTTATGGATCAATCAACAATGAATATATCACAAAACTACATTTTCACTTCCTAAATCTGAAGTTTAGACTGATTCCAAAAAACTTATTAAGTAGTTGATGTAAAATAGTATAAAGAAAATTTAAAATGCACCTCATTATCGTCCTTACCCTCATTTCGCTTTTAATAACATTTAGACGCCAATTTATTATACATTTTAAAGTGTAACTATTAAGGGATACATTTACAGAAATAAGTCGCAACTCGTCAGCATTTTTGAAATTTTTGTTCCCAATCGCTTTTTGACTTAACTCCAAAAGTTCTCAATTAGTTTATTATGATCATGGAACTGAGCGGAAAATTTGAAAACATTATGTTTTTTGATCAACAGGCACCTTTTCATACTTCGTATCACTTCAATTTAAATTGGAAAAACAAAAATTCCTGATAAAATTTCCTCCAAAACTATGTTAAAAAATACACATCACACTATGATATTGTCTGCACAATGATTAGTTATGTGTTGCAATAGAATATTTGATATCGTGTTGTTTTCTCATGACGTCCACCTGATGCCTATCCGCAATCCAAGTCAGAGAGAAATTTAATCACCATTTCGCCTGAGCCTCATTTTTCCTTTCAAAAACTAGTCCATTTTCTCATATCTGATTGTTAATTCTTCATTTAAAACATACTGACCGGTACATTTACTAGTGTCGGTTGTTAAGCACAGTCATCGTAAGCAAGCTTGTGTGTTAACACATAACGTTTGGTGATCAGTGTACTAAAATTGACACTTACTTAAATTACCGTAATAAACAACCTGCTAAGGTCATATTTTAGAATTCAAGCTTTAAAAGATTTTCTTCTACTTGATCTTTTACTTAAAGTTTTTTTTGTACGTCCTCTTCTAACATTAGAATGACCTTTTTTGTTCTAATTTTATCTTTTTCATAGTAATTATTTTTTCTTGGAGTGGATAACTAGCCCGACGTCCTAATACATATTTTTACCGTACTTATGGGAGAACTCGGGGTTAATATAGCCTACTATATTAACGGGTGTTAGCGTAGTTCACCGAGTGATACCACGAAGAGTTCAATGTCCACAGTTTAGATGTGTTAAGACCAGTCAGAAACGTTGATTGGTATCCAACATCCCCTAAAACACCCGACATCGAAACTATTTCTAGATTATTTTAATTATTTTTATTCCACAAGACTTTAATTAAATTGTTGGAAAGGCAAATCATTCATCTGAAAAGAGAAAAATGAGGAATAGGATAGGAAAACGAACGGTCTTGCGGTTCCCCTAACATAATTTACATAAAGATTACTTTTAAAATAACTTCTTTAATCAGATCTTCAGCAACAATATTACAGAAAAGGATCATATGACCTTAAATCGGAAGGTTTCCTGTAAAGACGGACTTATGTAAGGTAATATCGGATCTTGATAGTACGAATGTTTCCTATCTATATGGTCTCTCTTGAAATATTTGTGCTAACAAATTCCGATTCAGGTATATGGAATTTTAAATTATACTCAATACTGGCAGGTACAAAGATGGATAATAAACTCTAATATCAGAATGCCGCTGCTGTTGTAACAGCGTGACCTGTAATTAAATATGAAAAATGTCTTCCTAATGTTTTCTGAAATCAAGGGACTTCTCTAAGTCCAGGACTACTGGTATCTATCTTATACTTCCCTAATAGCCAGAAATACTAATAACAAAACTTAGAACTTATGGTCTACTAGGTTAGATTAAGTCAGCGTCACTTGGGTCCTAGAAACGGACCTGGAAGGAATAGACTGGAAAAGAAAAATAAAGATAATTATTCCAGGCCATCGGTGGGAGGCTTATTCAAGCCTGATAAATGAGTCTATTTTACGAATATCAATATTCGCTAGTTCGGATAAATAATGTAGAAAAAGCGCCCCCAGATATAGAGCTCTCAAAATTGAAAGAGCGAGGCAGTGGCAGAAAAGGTGAGTTACTGTCTCCTCTTCGACGTTGTGGCAACTACGTCAGTAGTCATGGTGTTAAAGGTTAAGTCTTCTGTCATGAAACCCAAAAACGCAATGACTTGTTAAGGTTGAGATTAGGTTGCGGAGTCTGTGGCGAGGTAGAGATTGTTGTAAGTGGGCCATATTTGCCTGGATATCAAAAAAAGTGGTTTCAAACATGGTCTACTAAGGAACCAAAGGTTTCATTCATTCATCAGGATGTTCTTGCATAGATTAGGCACCTCTAAAATCCTTGTGCCAGCTGTCGTAGCAGGGGGATTTATCGCATGATTAGTATATTCTGTGATGTTGTTTCTTTCCATGCTTAAAACATCGTAGTAAGTGCTAAGTCGATGGATGATGAATCCATAGACAAGAGCCACGTTTGTAAAGTTTTCCATACCTGATTTGTATTCGCAACTCCAAAAGACGACAACAACTACAAAAATAACTATACGAAAGAAACTAAGAATAAAAGAAAATTCAATGAGTTTGGAAAATGTTCCTATCTCCTTGAAAAAGTATTTTTTCTTTAAATTGTGGAACTCGTTCTTTCTTCACATAAAATGTTTGTCTTTTGTTTTGAATTCACAGCCAATGTCTGCCGCTGAGCCGCCGACGTTCTGCTCACATTGACGCTGTCTTTGAATATTTTTATTTTACACCGTCTGTTTTTCATGCATCAATCTTTAATCGACGGAACACAATACTACAAAAACAGCTGTGGGGGGTAATAAAATTAATATACAACAGCACAACAAATGTGGAAATGAGTGGAAAGGAAGAAGGAAAGAAAACAGAAACAGACTAAAGAAACAAACAAGAACTCGAAAGTAGAAAAGTAAACGAAGAAAAAGAAGAAGACATTCAATTCCCCCATTTAACAAAACAAAAATAACACACAACACAACAAAACACTCACTCGTTCGTTCGTACGCTCGCTCATTACTTTACATTTATCCGGTTTTAAAAGAACCTTTAATATCTACAACACAAAAAGGATAGCACGGAACGGAACGGTGGTAATATTACTACAGACAGAAAATTATTATTATATTGTAAAAAACCAGCCAACAAAAAAAAATTCACAAAAGAACAAAATCGTGAAAATTATACAAAAATTTAATAACAAGTCGCGTTGTACGGGAGTGTTAAAAAAATTTTACAAAATAAGAAAAAGTGAAAAAAAGAACTCTCTTTAATGTCTGGAAAAACTTAAAACATAAATTAAGAAACATAAACAAATTGTAAATAATACTTTTAACAATTATAGAGGGAATAGAAAAAATACCATCCACCTCTTACTCCATTTAAGTCCCTGTATCTAAATTATCCACATAATGGTTAATAATCGTAATAACAACAACCAGCAGCAACAACAGGCTGCTGCTGGAGCCGCTGGCGGTGCCGGAGATCATGTACAAAATCGCCGCAATGCTGCCAATCCACCTGATGGTGGTGCAGCCGTAGATTGGGTTCAAGAGGATCTAGAACGTTTTAGTTTCGATGACTCTGATCGTTTCGAAGAAGATTCTCTTTGCAGTTGGAGTTCAGAACCCGAATCATTGTATAATAATTGGCGTGGTTGGAAGAAACCATCAACTTTTGGTTTTGGAAATAACGCTTCTACGTCCGCTGGAGCAGCAGGTGGTGATAATCCCACAGATACACGAGAAAGTAATGGCTCGGGTAAGTAAGACATTTTAAAATGTTCATTTCTTTATATACTTATTTATAAATTTTTGCATATTTCGCTTAATTTGGTTTAACTAAATTTGAACTTAATAAAAATTATGACTACAATGATATGAGTCATGAATTTTTCATCGACTTCTTTGAGTTTCAATATTTTGTTTACTAATATCAAACGAAAAGCAGTTTTTTTTAACATTAATATCAGTTCAGAGGCACGTGCATTTAAAAATTTAGTAAAAAAAAGTATATAGGAAATAGGTATTTGTTTATTATTTATAACGGCTTTTAGAGGTCATTGATCGCTTAACCAAAGTAATTGTAATATATAAAATAGTTTTTCCAATTAAAAGTCTCCTATATGAGTATGTTCTTTATGGTTCAGCATTCAAATTTTTTAGATAACATTTGGTTTAGACCCGGAAGTTGTAATTCCAGAAAAAATCGATAGGGATGGTAACACATCTTGATTTGATCGACATATCGCCATAGTTTAGGTTAGGTAATAAAGGTGTCAAGCGACACCTTCACTCGGAGACCCCAGGTGTCCATTGTGATCCTTTACTAGAAGAGGGGAAAGAAAAAGAATGAAGATAGAAGAAGAGAAAAGATAATAGAGAGGTGTAGAGGGAGAAAAAGAATACACTATCTAGGTCAGTTAAGACCGGAGGTGAACTCTACAATATCATGCAACCTGCACTGTTGCAGATCCTGCAGGTCAGCAAAGAATCGGCTGCCTAAATGTTTGAGTCTTAGGTTTCGCAGCGTTGGACAGTGACAGAGAATGTGTCCTACCGTTTTGGACGAATCGTCATCTCGACATAGTCTGCAGAGGTCTGAAATGCTACTATTCCACCTATGTAACCTCGAATTTAAGGCACACTGTCCCGTAAGGAACCCTATACATCTTCTTAACCTTGACCTATTAAGACCTAATAGAATTTTGGTTCCATTATTGTCCGGTTTAGGCTCTAGATGTCCTACACGTAACCATGTTTCCCCATGTCCTTGTGGTATCCTTGCTAATACAAGACTTAATGTCCAGATAAAAGTTACAGTAGGTGGAGCCATATCTGTCACTCTTTGACTTAAGTCTTGACTCGAGCCTAGTCTAGCAACTTCGTCCGCAACGTCGTTGCCAACGATGTCGCAATGACCTGGAACCCAGCATGATCTAATCCTATAACTGAGAGATTGGTCAAGAAGAGCTATCCTACAGTTTTTGACTAGTTTTTAGGTAATACTATATCCTCGCAGCGCTTTGAGGGCGGCCTGGCTATCGGCGTATATTGTCACATCACTGTTTACAGCTATAATACCATGAATGAGCTCTGTAGCCTTCCAAATGGTAAAAATCTCTGCCTGGAAGACACGGCACTCGTTCGCGAGTCTAAAGGATTTCCTAACATTTTGATCCATCAGGAAAACACCAGATCCAGTCCCAAAATCCATTTTAGAACCATCCGTGAAGATCGAAATGCCTTGAAAAAGTGCTGTTTGCCCCTTCCAGTCGTATCTAAATATCGCCATAGGTTGTGGCAATATTTTTGGTATTATTACAGGAAAGTATTATCCCCTGCACCGATTCTTGTACTTGCTTAAACAAGATATCTAAAAGTCAGAGTCACAGTGTCTTCTAGGCAGACATTTTTAAAGGCAACCGGCTTAATCTCATATAGCATTGCTATGTACAGTATGGATACTGTCTATGTTTGCCGACTTTCATGCTGCACTAATCTATATATATATATATATATATATATATATATATATATATATGTATATAATTTTTTTTTTATAATTCCCCGACAACATTCCAATTGGAACAAGGGGTACTTCTCTCGGACAATGAGCTGCATCCGATTCTATTTTTAGACTCATTGAAAGGGACCTACGTTTTAACGCCGGCTCCGAACGGCAAATGCATTGATTAGAGAAGTTTTACATAGCCTAATACTCAATAACCAGTGGCTAGATGAGTTATGAGGTCAACCGTCGCTTTTTTGAAAATTTATTTTTTCAAGTGAGTCTGGCCAGAAATCGAACTTGGGCCTCTGGTATGCTAGGCGGATGACTAACCTGCTATACCACGGCAGTGTTGAATATTAATAATAATATAAAGCTTAATTTCTCCTTTCAACTCTTTCAAAAGAAGGTATATTTGAATACACTATACAATTTAGTTCTAAACTTCAGACATATGGTATCAGATATAATGCTTCCTCCTATCTGTCATCTATATATGGTGATCAGGTATTGGATTCAAAAGGAAACCTCACAGACCTTGTATTTACAGCGTTTAATAATAATATAAAACTTTACATTCCTTTTCTCCTTTTTACCATCCCATTTCCAAAGAAGGTAATACAAGTCGTATATGCACTATATACCGGGGGTGGGCACGTGTTATGTCAATAAGATCAATTTTCGGAAGCTTATTTTTTAAAGAGCCACAGTAGTAGCGTGTACAACATCGGAAGCTCTCTAGCCTAAACCGGACATTAGTGGAACCAAAAATCTACTAGGTTTGAATAGGAAAAGCTTAAGAAGATATAAAGGGTTCATAACGGGATATTCTGCCTTAAATTCTAGATAAAATAAGTGAGATAGACCGGACCTCTACAGATTATGTCTATATGAGGATTCGTTCGAATCGATAGAACACATTCTCTGACACTGTCCAAGGATCCAAAATCAGAGGCACAGACATCTAGATCTAGAACATGTGGAACTTCAGGATCTGCAACGGTGCAAACTGCATGATATTGTAGGGTTTATCACTGGACTCAGATGACTTAGATAGGGTGCTCTTCATCTTCCTCTATATTTTTCTTTTCTCTTCCTCTTTCTTCAATCTCTTCTTTTTTACTCTTTAGTGAAGGATCACAATGGACCCCGAGTGAAGTTATCGCTTCGACACCACCTTTATAACCTAACCTTACTTAAACGGTTGGATAAAAACAGGGTTATTGATAACTTTAACGAAAATTCTAATTCGTTAAACGAGTTAAGAATAAACATTCGGCTGGACATTGATTTAAACCATGTCCACTTTTTAAAAGCTTATTCTGAAGATCTGAGAAGTTTATAAAATCAAATTGCAATTGTAAATCCAATATTTATGCAATTTCTCGTAAAAATTTTAATTGGAATTATTTAATGAAATATTAACAATTTTCCGATACATTCAAATTAAATTGGAACAAAAATAAAACCCAAAATAAATAAATTTTTAAGTGTTTCACGAAAAACTACTTTAGCAACATAAAAAATTTGTTGATATACAGTAGAACAATTTATAAATTCCACCAAAATATTTGAACGAACTTTGTATACGTATGTTTAATGATTTGTTTAAAATATTCCTTTTCACTCTGTCTACAGCTAAATATATTTGCTTGGTATTCTTCGACATGAATTTGTTGTATGATTGCATCGTAAATTATGCATTAAATCTCAAATCAATGTCAATTTACGAATTCATCTTTTGGATACAAAACTAAAATAAAAAAAAAATCAAAACAAAACAAACGAAAAAAAATCGTCTAGAAACAAAACCAGTAAAATGTATTAAATCAATATGTCTGTTTTTATGCCCTACACCCAAATGGTTGGGAAAGGTATTGTTAGTTTGTGATGATGTTGCAACATCTAGTTCCTACATTTACCCATAAATCTGAAGATGGTTAAGTTTTTATAAACGCAGGATGTTAATGCACTCTTGGTCAACTCCAACCCTCCTGATAAAAGTTCTTAACACTCAATTTTAAATAATTCAGAGCATATTTTTGTAGTGATTTTGAATACTTTGCCTTTTCTACTTTATCTCATATTCAATGATATGTTAAACGATATCAAACTTCTAGGTTAGGTTAGAAAGGTGGTGTCAAATGGCAGCTTCACATGGAGACCTTTGGGGTCCATTGTGAGCCTATAATGAAAGGTAAGAATACGGAAAGAAGAAGGCATATCGAAGCCATCTAAGTTGATCTTGTAGGTTTAATAACTAAAAACTGCAATATCGCTCTGTTTGTATTAGTGTATGACCTTGAGCATTGGACAGTGACAGAGGATGTGTTCCACACGGTTCGAACGAGTCCTCATCTAGACACAGTCTGCAAAAGTTCGGAATGCTACCATCCCAATTGTTTAGCCTAGAGTTTAGTGCATCTTAAATTTAAAACATTAATGCCCAACAGAGTTTTGGTTCCGCAAATATCCGCTTTAGGCCATAAAGCACTAGATGTACTGCAGGTTAACATATTGTCCCTAGTCTTTGTGGTTTCGTTGCTGGTCCAAGACATGATAACCATATAAAAGTGACATATAAGAGGGGTATATGTCCGTGACTTTTTTGCTCAAGAGTTAGCACATGTCGTGTCTTGCGTCTTCGTTGCTTTCGCTGTCACAAAGTACCGGAACCCTACATAGTTAAATCCTATAACTGAGTGATCGGTCTATTAGAGCCAATCTTAATTTTTTTTCTGATTTGTATGTGATGCTTTCACCTTGCAGCGCCTTAAGGGCGACCTACCTTTCTATTTTCATCTATGATACTAGGATAAGCTCTGTGGCCTTCCATATGGAAACAATTTTTGCCTGGAAGACACTTGACTCGTCCGCAATTCTATAAGATTTCTTGATGTTTTGCTTCTTTAGAAAAATACCATATCCAAAGCCTATGTCTATAAGATTTCTTGATGTTTTGCTTCTTTAGAAAAATACCATATCCAAAGCCTATGTCCATTTTAAAAATATCTGTGAAGGTCGAAATGCTTTGAAAAAGCGATGTACCACATATTCCGGCAATGCTGCTCCGCATTCTTTTGGTCAGTGCCGATGTTGAAACAAATCCCGGACCATTGATCTGCACAGTTTGCCAGAACCGCTTGCACCATATGCAAACTCAGCTATTGTGCAACACTTGTTTGGGCTGGTGTCACCTCAGGACTTCAGGACTTCAACATGACAGGAGTTTGTGGCGCCATACTGCCAACAACGGCGAAACTTAGCGTCTTCTTCGACATCGTCATCTTCGTCGTCGGAATACGTCACTCCCCCACCGTCCGTCCAGCAATCGCAACAACCATGGCATCATCAACATCACCAGCACAATCCATCGCCGCTAACACCACCGATTGCGCTGACACCACCGATTGCAGTCCGAGTTCCTGGGGTGATATCAATTCTGCAGTTCAACTGCAATTGCCTCCAAGGCAAAATATCCGAAATAACGCGATTTATGCAGCAACACCACATCGTGGTCGTAGCGGTCCAGGAGACAAAACTGAACAACAACTCCAGTCTGCAAAGTTGTAACGGTTACAACGTTCTCCGAAAAGACCGCATCAGAAGTCAAGGTGGAGGCATCGCATTTATTATCCACAACTCAGTGCAGTATAGAGTTCTATCTCCTAATCTAGACAATAGAGACCAATACCTTGAGGCTCAGGGTATTGCTGTCAGTTTAGGGGATACGGAATTAGAACTCTATAATGTCTACATTCCAGCTGTTCAACTGGTTACCGTCCCGACATTAGAACCATTTAAGAAGGAGAAGCACGGCTGGTTCTTTGATCTTTGCACTCAGTTCTTGGGGAAGACCAAAGAGGTGCGTCGTTAGCGGAACAGACTGACGAATCCACCTTCTGCACTTTAAATGACGATGCCCCCACTCGAATAACAATTGCAAGTCCTGGTCTGATTAACTACGTAACCTGGCTCGCAGTTGTGTCTCTAGCTTCAGACCACCTGCCCATAATCGTTAGACTGGATCGAACAAACGATTTTATCGTCTCTGAACGCCGTCGAAGAATTCACCGACCGCCACTTCAGAGATCTACAACCACCATCAACGCTGCAGCCACTCGCTTCATCCCTGCTGGTAGAATACCCGTAGTGAGGCCGCACTTCCCAGCAGAAGCAATATTGAAACCGAAACCCACCCGCACAATCGATGCATCACGATCTCAAAGGGATAACTTGTGTGACTTATGTAACACATGCAGCTGATATCCACATACATATTTTATAATGATTTGAATTTCAGAAGGAAGGCATTTTTTAATTTGAGGCTAAATTACCCTTTTTATTTGTTTTCAAATGTTTTTCAAATCAGTATCAAACATTCGTTTATTTCAAATCAAATTTGAGAATAAACCTTTTTTACAGAGTCTAAACATCTATTTAGACCCTCTTCAGGACCAGCTTTTGAAATAAAACAAAGGCTACTGTAATATACTATGAAAAGATTTTAATATAAGTAAACCTTAGTGATATAGGGTATCAAATGACCGTGCTTGAACGACTAGAATATATTATTGCTTGTTATACTTAAAGCAGAAATAGCAAAAACTAAAGTAAGATCCTAAAACAAAAAATAAAAGAACAATAACAGCAGGACAAAACGTTTAAGGCAATATTATTATACTCCTCTGCCAAAGCTCCATTACTGTAAAGACAAAAGGGAAAAAATGAAACGAGACACATTCAAGTGAATTGAACATCACAGGATTTACTCTAAAAGATAAATTGTTGTAGCATAAAATCACAACAAACAATAATACCTAGTACTTCAAGAAGCAGCAACAAAATATTGGACATTATTTGTTGTACCCTGTGCAACATTATCTCTACGAAATGGCCCTTATTTCAATTCAGTCCCAATGAAATTCATTGTAATGCAATACAATTTAATGCTGATGGTGATTCCATACACTTATGCTCTTGCTGTTCCTGCTGCTGCTGCTCCTCTATGCTTTACTGTCAATTACCTCAAAATTATAGTCGCTTAAGTTGTTATTTATTCGTGATTTAAAAGTTAAACGCGCGCGTATAAATATAAAAAAAATCAAGAAATACATAAAATGAGTATAGAAAACTGCAATGATTCTAAATTTAAAACTGAATAATTGTAAAATGTTTTAGATTGGTATAAACTATTTATACGAGTAAGAATATAATTGTTTTTGCTTTATCCTTCAATATTTTCTTTGTTTTTAATATAAAAATTGATTACAAGGACTGTCATTTGGATTTGAGCGTTTTTCTGAAATTTCTAAACATTTATGGTCAAAAAGGAAAATTCTGCCTAGGTCTTTTTATTTTTTTTAAATTTGTTTTAAGATTTTAAATTTGTTTTAAGATTTTTTAGATTCTTTAGTCAACCCTTCTTGTGTTACTTTAATCCCATGATATTCATCTTTATATTTTCTCCATTTACATAGTTGTCGAAATTTAGTTTGGACATTGATGCGAAATCATTTGGTTAATTTTGAAAATGGTTTTCATTTAAATTGCAATTACTCGTATTGTATGTATTTACAACATTGAAACTTAGTTACAAATTAGTACAAGTCCATAAGAACAAATGTTCTGAAAATACAATATACACGACATACTTAAATTTAATAGCATCAAAATGAAGTAAATATAAGAAATCTCACGACATACAGTGGATATTTTAGGAAAATTATCAGTTTTTTTTTAACTAGAAAGTTATTTGATAAACTGGTAACAATTTGGTAGACGAAACTTTGTCGTAGTATCATAGCTACTTGAATGTTTAAATTTCCTGTTGTAATGCGATCTCATTATCGTTCCAAAGATTGGAAATGTGAATATGAGCTAAGTCATAAAATTCAATTCCGTTCGGAAGTGAAATAAATTCCGTGTTTTGAATCTATAGAAATGTGAAACAAAATCTTTTTTCCGGAATGAAAACACTTTCCATTTTCAAAGTGGATTCATTTATATGTTTTTCTTTGTTTATTCAATATTTGAACAATTGAGATTGAGTACTGTAAAAGACCAAGGATTGAATTTGGACTATAAAAGGCACTCCTTTTAAATAGGAGTATCGATTATTAAAGAGAAACTATAGTACATATAGAGTTCGATATAAAAGAATGGTTGAGGCCCTATGCTCCACTGGGAGTCAAGAATAACAGAAGAAGAAGAATAGTACATAAATACTTCGGATTGAAAATGGATCTATTTATAGTTATTCGCTGTATAAAGAAGTACGAAAAAAAATTGGACAGCTTAAATACATAAGACTTAGAATTTTTTTCCTAGTTCTAAAAATGCGTTGCATTAGGGGATGACCCCCCTAATTGCTGGTTCTAAATTTAAAAAAATATATTGTCCATCGCTAGCCACTACTTTTTCATATCTTTCTGGTAGCAAAAGAAGGGGACTGTTTTATGACTCCGGTTTTGAGGTGAAGAACGAATAAAGCTAATTTCTGATACCATGTTCTGAAGTGAAGCGTATCCAAGAAAGGGCGTTTTGATTCGATCGAAACAAATGATTGTCAGAAAGATTAAGGTCTGGGATATAAGGCCGGTGAATTAAAACTTCCCGTTCACTGCTTCTCAAATCGTTTTTGACCAGTCTTGCAACATGTGGCTGAGCGTTATCATAATGGAAGATTATGGCCCCATGCCTGGTCGTCTTTCAATTGTATTCGCTGTAGGCCAGATGTGATTGTCTTACCCAATCTTAACAGCTCATAATAAAAAACTCTTTACGATTTTATCAAACAGAGAGCTCACCTTAGAGCCATGGATATTCGGCTTCGTCACCTGGCCTGGCTTGAAATATGACTTTTGTGTTTGGGGATATCGTAATGTATCAATTTTTTATCATCAGTACAAATAAAATTCAAAAAAGATTTACTTGTTTGCTCGTTTAAGCTTCGTTTTCGGCTTTAACCCATATGGAACCCAATGTTTTTGCTTTTGAATGAATCCCAATGCTTTAAACATGTAGGGAAATTACATGTTGTGTAACTCTAAACAATGTTCTCTTTGCGTTTGACAAACATCTTCGTCGATTAATACTTCCAACTCCTCATTTTTAAAACTTTTTCGGCTGACCGTTGTCTTCTGTGTCGTTTACAAGTTCCTACCAAAAGAAGAAGGTTATCACAGTTCCCTGCAAAACATCTCTTTTTAGGCACAAAATTCGACATTATTGAAAGTGATTGAATTAAACGGTCATCTTTTGAAGCGATCCACGAATCGATCAAATTTTTGTACTTTTTCATCAGGCTAGAAGTGATGGTCAGCCAGGCCGTGTGCCATTGATCGAAACAAGTGATAGTTTAAGAAAGCAACGTCTTGAGAATACGACGGGTGGAATGGACTTTCCATTTCTACGTTTCTAAAGATGTCTTGATTACTTTCGCAGCATGGGGGCGAGCATTGTCATGTTGTAAAATCAGTTTATCTGTCTCTCGTTCATACCAAATACAAAGCATGAACTTGCAACCGCGAATATTTGGTTTGGCCGTTCATGAAGCGTTGGAACCACTCTCGACACGTTCTTTTTCTAACCTTACCTAACTTACCGAAGATATTTGAAAGAAAAAAATTGTAATAATTCGATGAGCCTCAACAGCAGTTTTGTTCATATTAAAGCAGAAAATTAGAACCTCCCTCAAATGACGAGAATTTGGCTCTTAAGCTGATATGTTTAGTCGAGAATAATATGATTTAGGCATATTTCGATTTAATTTCGATGGCGTTATGTTTAAAAATATCTTATTGACTACTTAGACAAGGAACTTTTCTTCAGTTCCGTGCCAGAGGTCATTATTCCAGATGAAGCCACTTCTGAAAATTGTCAATCGCTCTCTGAGGGAAACTCGATCTTCACGGAAGGTTCTAAATAGAATATCGGCACCAGTGCTGGTATTTTCCTAAAGAAGCAGGAAATCTTTCAGGCTTAGGCATGAACGCAGTGTCTTTCTAGCAGAAATTTTTTGCCATTTTTAGAGCCACTGAGCTCATTTCATACAACATTCCTGAAGAAAGCAAGGTGACCATCTACGTCGACAGTTAGGCTGCACTAAAGGCCCTGGAAGGATGTAGCATAACCTCAAAACTAGTCAAGTCATGTAGATTAGCTATCATTAGTTTGTCAGCGAAGTATAGAGTAAGAGTTTGCTACGTCATTGCAACATCGAAAGAGATGAAATTGACGACAAAGTCGCACGACAGTGTTTGAGACAGTGTTTGAGTGTTCATGGGCATCATTGTCTTGGATCGGTGAGGAAACAGCAAAGAACTGGCATATCTAGGACCTTATAGTCCGATTTAAAATTAAAGTTTTTACTGGGTCTTAACAGAACCAGCCTTAGGAAATGCAAAGGTAATCTAACTGGACACTGTGTCCTAAATTCTAGGCCAAATAGATGGGATGGATCAATCCAAGACATTTGCAGACGGGGATTCGTTCGAAACGGTGGAGCACATCCTCTGCCACTGTCCTGTGCTCCAAAACCAGAGATCAATGGTCTCCTAGTGTAGATGTCATTCCCCTGGCATCACCTTTCAAACCTAACCTAATCTATACCGCTACAGCTATTAATTGCAGAACCACTGACGTTCAAAAAACAAGAATTTAATTTAGGAAGTTGGAATGATAACAGACTCAAATCTAAAAATCCTAAGAAATTTTGAAAAGTAAATAAAAATAAGTATACTTAAATATTCTAATGTCCCACTGTTCTACAAAATGCTGCTCTATATGAGGGAGATAGAGTGTAATTATACCCACAAACAAACCTGAAAACATATCTACAAAATTTACATTTTTGCAATAACAAAAACAAATTGTAAATTGTATGAATTAAAAGTAAATGAAGGAGATTTTACTAAAACGAACATACATACATACATTCAAAGTTGTTTTGATGTTGTTATTGTCGTAGTTTACGAAAAACATTGTTCTACTATAGTATGATGTTACTCTGGCTGGTTTTCCACTGGATGTTGTTGGTCGTGGTTGTAACTGATGTTAATTTCATTAAAAAGATATCAACAAAATGGATCCTTGAAGAGGTTCCTTGACACTAACTTTACAAAAGATACATTTACTGCACAATGAACACAAATACATACAAACGAACTCTGTTTTGTACAACCGTAGTAATATTTACCAAAAACAATAGGAAATCGAAACGAAAAAAAAGTGGAAAAAGAAAAACAACGAACCAAAGACACAACAACAAACATAAACACGACAAAACAAAAGCGAGGAAAAAAGAGTAGATATATTTTTTCTTCTTCTGAAGTATAAAAATTGTTTACGTAGTAAAATGTTCAGGAATCCGAATAAAACCTGTAGAAAAAGGGGAAGGAACAAAAAGGAATACAAAGTCAAAGGAAAATGCTCAAACAAACGAGACTAGTAAACCTTTAAAGGGAAATTGATAAAATACTCGCATACAAACACACTCTTCTACAAACACAAAGTACTAACATACTAACAAAGGAAAAGTGAAAATGTGAAGCGAGAATAAAGAGTGTCAGATACTATTATTTTAGAAATTATTAATTTTCAATAGTTATTTCAATCAAAATGGACTGCGAAAAAAAAGTTCGTGAAAATATAATTAAAACTTTTCAAAAAAATCCGTCATGGACTTTTAAAAAAATAGCTTAAAATTTGAAAGTTGACCCTCGAACGGTTTCTAATGCCATCAGACGGTATAAGGAAAACCTGAGCATTGAAAGAAAACCTGGATCAGGGAGGAAAAAAGGTCCTACAGATATTGGTAAGGCAAAAGAAGTCGAGCGACTCTTTCGAAGAGCGCCTAACACTTCTTTAAGAAAAGCAGCTCGTACGGTGAAATGTTCTACGAATTTTGCACATAGAGTCAAAGCTTATGCTGGACTGAAGACATACAAAGTCCAAAAGGTTCCAGATCGCAATGCTATAAAGAACTTAGAAGCAAAAAAACGAGCGAAAAAATTGAAGTCTGATTTTATAAAAAAATACACCTGTTGTGTGATGGATGATGAAACATACGTACTGGCAGACTTTTCTCAACTTCCTGGTCAAGATTTTTATGTTGCTGATAAATGGGGCAATGTTCGGCAAGAGTTTCGCACAAAAAAACAAACAAAATTCCCTAAGAAGTTTCTCGTGTGGCAAGCTATTTGCAGATGTGGCAAAAGAAGTAAAGTATTTGTGGCATCTGGCACAATAAACACAGAAATTTATATAAAGGAGTGCCTACAAAAACGGTTGTTACCCTTTTTAAGAGAGCACAGAGTGACTACATTTTTTTTGGCCCGATTTGGCATCATGCCATTATGGAAAAAAGGCACTTGAGTGGTACTCAAAGAATAATGTCATTTTTGTACCACGAGAGGCAAATCCACCTAACTGTCCAGAACTTCGGCCTGTGGAAAGGTATTGGGCTCTGATAAAAAAGGAATTGAAGAACACAGGAAAGATTTCCAAGAACATGTCCGATTTTAAGCGCAGGTGGAACACATGCTCCAAAAAGGTATCAGAAGCAACTGTAAAATCTTTAATGGGAGGGTTTCCGAAAAAAGTCGATAATTTTGCAAAACCCGAGTACTAAGTAAACATTTTAATGCTAAATGATTTTGTATAATATGTCATTATATTTGCGTATTTTGTAGAGTTTTTATATTAAAAGGTTTTATTTTTATTTAAGAAAATCCAACTACAAATTTTATTTAGAGCACTCTTTATCATCGATGAGAATAGAAAAATGTCGAAAACTTACTTTTCATTTGGCTGTAAAGAATTTTTGAAAATTTTTTGACTATAAGATGACCATGTTGAAATCTATATTCAAGCCGGTCTAAAAAACAGCAGAAAAAGTAAAACAAAAAAACTGTCGGCGTGTCCTAATTTTCGAGTTATGAACCTGTAAAAAGTTTTCAAAATGTAAGTTATATTTAAATGTTTTCAACGTATGTGGCCGGTATAAAAAAATAGGAGGTAGAGTTGATGATTTTGAACAAAAAAATTGAAATGAAAAATTTGGTTACAAGCCCTAGTTTCCGAGTTATGGACCCCCAAAATTTTATACATAAAAAGTTGATAAAATGGTAACACTGTTTGCACTTGTTGCATTTTTACTGCAATATGACAACCTGCAAACTTTCTGCAAAATTTTTTGTTGTGATTTAAAAAAAGGATTATTGAAAACTTTATACAAATTTACGATCTTTTTAACCACCAAATTTCTGGACAAGTGCCTGAATCTGTCTTGACAGTTTTAATAGATTGGGCCATAATACCAAGTCAAGTGGAATACCTTAGCCAAATTCGCGGGATTTTTTGAAAAAAAAAAAATTATTTTGTCTGAAATGTGGAAGCTTGAAATAAGCGCCGACGGCGAAAAATTATATTAAATCGCACGATTTTTTGAAAATAATTTTTAATTTTTTGGAAAATAATTCTTTCTTTCTTTCCCGTGGTCATACCTCAATTAAAATAGAGTCACAAAACAGTGTTACCATATTTCAGAAATATTACTATATTGCATAAAATAATAGAAAATCAAAGAATAGGCTTACCATCTAACTTTTTAAGACACAAAATTACTATATTATACAAAATATTTTTGATTTAAATTTCATTGGGTTCAAATTTTGATGCCACCAAAAAGTAATTTTTATTACCTTTCCAATGACATCAAGATCATTGAAATCAGTCAAGAAATGAGGCCTATATCTTGGAAACCAGGTCACGCCGACCAACAATTTTTTTATTTTCCGACTCACAATAACAAGTTCTATTAGCTCTAGGAATTTGGGCTCAATATCTGCAGCTTGAATAAACTGCATTTAAGCCGAAAATTTTGATGAAAAATTGGACCTATGATTCAAATTAAGACTATATCGAAACCTAGGCTATAACAGAATGTTTGTGGTGCCCAAAATATATTAAAAGTTTTTACGATCACAGCAAGATCAGTCACTATTTAATGATAAGTTGGTTTTGAATGTCTTCTAACGGGAGAGATATACAAACAAAATCCAGCCATTTTCTCTTTAGACTTTGCTTTCCACAATAGCAGTCAGGGCAAGTTTTGGAGTACACTCAGAGACATCCTTTAGAATGTCGCTCCCTATAGAGCAAATGGCAGTATAATAACGGTCTTGCGATAAATTTAAACAAGTCGTAATTAGTTATGTTCAGTTTAGTTATGTAGCAGTTTTTTATACCTATCATCAAAAAGATAACGATGAAATATGAAGGTTGTCATTCCGTTCCGTCTCGTCCCATAATATTGGCTCAAAATCCTAAAATGATATCGCCTAAACGAAGAGTGGTAGAGCAACAAAATCACATTTGATTATACCTATCATATAACCTCGAACCGGGAATCGCTTTCTTCTTCTTCTGTTATCCTTGACTCCCAATGGAGCATAGGGCCTCAACCATTCTTTTATATATAACTATATTTTCCACGTTCTAGCAGGATCACCAACACGACGGCCACTTCCTTGAGGATTCCAACGAAGCGCTTGTCGAGCAGTGTTGGTATTTGGCCTTCAAAGTGTGGCCTATCCACCGCCATTTCCGTACCTATGTAGGGATTCGCAGGGATTTGGTTTGTAGCTTTAGTAGACATTCGAGTTGTATATTCGTAACTTAGTTGTTATTGATATTTGCCCAGATTTCCAAATATCTCGCAGAATGCCGAATCCTGATTTTGCCTTAATAATACGCTATTCAATATCCTCGTCGGCGCCACCTTTTGTAGATACCAAACTACCAAGATAATTAAAGGTACCTACACATCCAATAATCTCATTAACCACATTGATGTGTGGCGGACAGGTTTGCGCCATAGCCTTCAGGCATATTCTTTGTCTTGGAGATATTGATTTCTAGCCCATCTGCCTGAGATTCAGCAGTAATAGCGCTAGTGTTTTCTTGAAGGTGACCTGGGCTTTGTCTTAGAGTCCTCGAGTTGTTTAAAGGGTGTACATTGGATACCACGTCTACCATTCAGTGCCGTGCGCATTATATTCGCGATGACAAGGATAAAAAGTATGGGTGATAAGATACATCCTTGTCTTACTCTAGTAGTAACTTCGAACTGATTAGACAAATTACCTTTGTGTAGAACACAACATTTAAAATCCACGCACATTGCCCGAATTAAGTTCAGAATTTTCGTTGGCATGTTACGGTTTTCTAAATTTCTCCATAGATAGCTCCTGTTGACACTGTCTAAGGCCTTCATAAAGTCGATAAACGCTAGGTAAATGGGATTCGGAATTCATTACATTGCTCCAGTACTATTCTTACTGTGTTGATTAGATCAACAGAAGATCTATTCTCTCGGAACCCAAACTGATTTTCGCGGAAACAGCATCGGAATTCTGTTAAAAATTAATCGATCTAGCATTTTGCCCGATATTAAAATAACTGTTATACACCTGTTATTAATGCAGTCTTTGGAATCACCCTTTTTTTGACAATGTAGTATACCTTCATTCCAGGAGGCTGGTAGAGCTTCTTCTTCCCAAATTATAGAATGAAACCCTATAAAAACCCTAAAGGGAAATATTTCAAAAAAGTTAAATTTATTTGTCTATCTTATATGTATAAAACAGGATGTGTACAAGTATCCCAGTAAAAAATAGGATCATCCAAAGAGTACTCTTGGAGCGCTCCTTTGCGAGTAATGGATTACTCCATAAAACTCCGAAACTCATAGAATTTTTAACACAGCATGTCCGCAGACACGAGTACTCCTTTTAAGCTCCTTATGGAGTACTCCCTTTAGTCTTGAAAATGACGAAAGAGGGAGTAATCGTATTTGTCTCCTAAAGGAGCATAAAGGGAAACAGTCATATAAAATACAAATTTGTTTTTTTTTTTTCAAAAATAAGAAAATATTGATTTTCATTTATATTGGAAACGTGCCTTTAAGTATTTCTGCAAGAAAATTAAAGAAAAGACAACTCGTAATATATTATTTAAAACATGCAATTAAAAATTCACCAATTTCCGAAACAAAAAAAGTAAACGAATTTGTATTTGTTTATTTTGTTATCCATTCCAATTTAATTTGAGCAAAATATTTTTTGTTATGTCAAAGAAAAAAAAAAAAAAACTAACTGATGCATCCCTTGTTGATCCATTTGGAGTATTAAGCGAGGCATAAACAACAAAACAAAATAAAAAGTTTCGACAGCTCGCTTATTACTCCAAATGGATGAACAAGTCATTACTCCTTTGTTGCTCGATTATGGATTAATCCATATATTTTTTATTGGGATGTAACGTATGGACTTTTAAACGGTTGGGCCGATTTTGATGAAATTTTCAGGGAATTTTCAGAATATCAAGCCGGGTGACACTATGAAGTTTGATTTTTGATTTTCGGTCTGCAGGAGGAGAGGCCTGCCAAAATCCAATTTTCATAAAACAATAATGTTTGCTTAGGGCCAGCAACGCGGACCGGTTCAGCCAGTTAATTATAAAAAAAAAAATAGTTTTCATATTTCAATAATAAAATATAAATTTACCACTTCAAACCTTTTTATACCCTTCACTACCATAGGTGGAAAGGGTATATTGGGTTCGTGCTGATGTTTTTAACGCATAGAAATATTGATCTAAGACCCACCTTTTAGTATATCAATCGACTTAGAATCACTCCTTAGAATCACTTAGAATCACTATTTCGGGTACCTCCCATAGGGATGCCTTCCCGGAATAGTGTTTTTGGTCCTTTACAGCCTCAAATTTATTTGTATTTTGAAACCCTAATTAAGATTTTAAAATACAAGTACCTAATTTTGTAGGAATCGTCCCATATTTGACCATACCTCCCGTACAAGACACATTCTCAAAAGAAGTTTATGTACACATAAAAGCACAAAAACGTTGATAAAGATAAATGCATTTGATTACTAAAACTTAGCACAGATAAATATTTTGTATATATGTATAAACCAAAATTTGGTAACAATCGGTAAACAATTGACCCTCCCATATCAGCTTCTTAGACGGAAATGACATAAATCTCGAAATTTTGAAAAAATAACACATAGTATGTGTATGTATGTCTCTTAGACTTAAAGAACATTTGTTAAATTGTTGGTCCATATTTGAACTTAGTAGTGAAGGGTATCATATAGTCGTCTTGACTGACTATAGCTTTTCTTACTTGTTTTCTATTGAAATTGGTTTACTCTATCAAAAGTTATAGCAACTTGGTCTTCCACTTATAGAGTCTCACTCCTTATTTTCTCAAATATCTCTAAAATTGTGGAATTAGTTATTTTCTTAAATACAGTGGTGGAAAAAATAATAAGAAAGGGTAAAAAATTTAAGTGTATAATCGCGGTTTATCGAAAATGATAAACCGGTTTTGGAGTGGCCATCGCAGTCACCAGACTTAAATCCTATTGTACATCTCTGGGGAGTCCTAAAAAAACAAATTGCAGGCTTTAAAAGTAAAAATAGGGACGAAATGTGTAAAAAAAATTCAGAAAGCGTGGTATTTACTTTTCGCCGAGCGTTTGCGCAAATATTTTTGGCTCAATGCCGCGGAGTTGCCAAGAAGTGGTAAAAATGAAAGGAGTTTCAACCAAACAATAAAATAAAATTAGGATTTGATAGTATTTTTAAACAAAAAATTAATTATATTTTGCAAAATATAAAAAGTTCTTGTTATTTTTTCCAGGCAATTTTTCAAAAAACCCAAATAATTTTAAAAAATTATGCAGATCTGCTATTTGTTATAATATTTTTAGATAGTCCAATTGAATGTGTTTAATTTGACGTAGTTACTTTATTTTATTTATGTAGGAGTAAATAAAAATTTAAGAAAATATTGAACTTTTTATCCATTCTTATTATTTTTTCCACCACCGTATATTTGTGAATGCAAAACACATGTAGCATGTGGATGCTTAAATCATGTTTTAAACGGGCAAAAACTAAAAATTTGACGATCTAAAAACAAACATGTAGGTATACCACATTACCTGTACCTCCTCTAATACACTTCGAACTTTAGTTGCTACAATCTATATGAATCCCTAAAAATTAGGTAATTAAAAGCTTCTTTGGCGTAGAAAAAAAAACAACCTCCTATTCCTGAAATGAACTTAGTATCAATAGAGTTCTCTATGAACTCTTTAACCAAATTTTCCATTTTAGAATCCAAATATGACACATAAAATTGTGAACAGAACGAAATCACATTCGAAATGGATAAGGAACGTTAAATATTTATACAAAGAAAAGTCTTTTGTTCTGGGTAGAAATTTTTGCTGCATCTCTTTAATAGTGTCATAGCAATATGTAGTTAATATTTGACGTTGGTCAAAAGAATCTTACTACATATACCGACTGAGAACATCGAACATCCCAAGTATTGGGAAAATGCTAACACTTTTGTCAGTTCTCAGTACATGCAGCAATTGAACTCAAAATAACAAGTAGATACAATGTTGGACAACAAAGAACAAGGAAAAAAAAAACAATTAAAACGCATTGCAAAAATACAATCATGATTTTTAAACAAAGATAAAAATTGTGCATTAACTCCTGTCTAGAGTTGCCATTTTAAGATTTTTCTGCTCCAGAAAAATTTTGAATTTAACTGACCCATTTTCAAAATGATTTCTTTAGAAGTTCATCAACGAAAAGATTTTCTAGTAGTTCTAAACTTTTCCATTGTTAAGCCTTTTTTAATACAAATACTGCAAAGTTGGTGGTAATCTTTTTCTTAACCATGACGGTCATCATGACTACAAATCGAAGAGTCTCGGTTAGCCACAAGCGTTAACCAACCAATACACAAAAGCTCAACGATATAAAAAACAACTATAAAGACTTGTTAAATAAGAACAACACGACGTACTATAATTGTTTATTTCTTTTGGGCAAAAACTTTTTACGCTTTGTTCTTTATAATTATTAACAATTTAAAAAATTTGTTTAAACATATGAAACTATTTTTATACACAACCATTTAACAATACCTACCTCTTTTGTATAATAAACTGAAGGTTATGGTATATTCAAACTTGGACAGTTGTTGCAACAGTTCTGCTGTAGACAAAAGTTCTTTCCTGGAGATACAAATTCTGGTTTATGCATCATTTGCTTGGTCGTTTATCGTCGATATCTTTGATAGCCAATAACAAAACGTGTTAGCTGGTTCTTTAAGAGCAAGCTCTCATGTAGTACCGGTAAATGGTATGTACACAACTCAAGTCCCTCGAGAATCAATCAAGTTTATCCACTGAAATATTCCATAATAAATACGAGGGAGATTTTTAAGAGGATTATCTCAAGACGAATGTGTCGATGAACTATTTTGTTTGAAGGCCGTCCAAAATCGTTTGTCGTGCCACAAAACATCGATGCATTGCGGTGCAACGCGCTATGACATAGAGGCAACCTGTTCACATTAGTTCCACTTTAACCTTTCACTTTACGATAAGATTTTGTATGAACAATAAGTGGCAAAAAATGTTTTAATCGCTCCAATAATACTCGCTTCAAGTGGTGTGAGGAAACAATTCAAAAATTCGACCGCGGTGCTTCAAAAAACGTAGAAAATCCTGAGACAAAAAAGCCAACGACAGTATTGGGTATTCCAAGTCGAACTAAATACATATATCAATAGTTAATCGTGGAAAAAGCACAGCGAAGCAAATGCTACTTTGAACGGATCATGGGGTCATTGTTTCGCCTAAGCAAAGTAGAACTGTCAATGCTGAATGGTACGCAACAATTTTTTTTGTCGAAAAGCTTTATGAGAAATTTGTAAACTAACCTTTCAAAGGCGACACATTCTTAATCATGTCGAATAGTCAAAACATTGAATTGAAGACTCATCCTCCGTACAGTTCTGAAATGTAAGTTTTTTTTAGAAACATAACGTAGTGCGGGAGTTTATGTGTTTTATCCGCCATTTTACACATTTTGAGTTAATGATGGCACTTTAGGTTTTCGACACTTAATTTTTAAAATTTGCAATCCGTTTTCGGCTATCTCGTCTAGTTTTTGAGATACATAGTGTCTGTTTTGTTCTATATCCTTCAAAACTGATTTTTTTGTAATATTTTGCTCTATACTCCAAATATATGGTGTAAAAATCTAAAAAAGTTGTCTAGAAAAATTAAGGTGAAACTTCAAGATCGATTTTCTCAAAATGCATTTTTGGCATATAGAGCACATAATCTCCCGCACGACGATAAGTGTTGCGTATTTTTAAGATAATCTAAATGATATATCAAGTTCACTACATTGTAACTTATTTGTCAAAATTTCCCTAATAGTATGTTTTGACAAACAAACGTATAAGTTTAGATATCATTCTTATAATCAGGCGTAGGCGGTCCATACCACCAGAGGCCAAAGACTTTTTACAATTTTTGTAAATATTACGGTCGTTAATAAAACTCGTGAAAATGAGTATGAAAATCATTCAGTTGGAATTCGGTTGTTAGCAAAGTCGGTTGTTGCTGCTTTGTTAAAAAAAATACAAAAGAAGAAAAATCAAAAAATTTTTCTATAGAAAAATGTTTGATAAAAAAATTATAGAAAAAAAAAAATTAAGGAAAATATAGAAAAAGTTTTGATAAAAAAATTTTTTACTAAAGAATTTTTAATAAACAAAATTTATGTAGAAAAATTTTTGATAAAAAAATTTTCTATAGAAAAATTAAAAAAAAATTCTATAGCAAAATTTTTAATAAAAAAATTTTCTATAGAAAAATTTTTGATAAAAAAATTTTCTATAGAAAAATTTTTGAAAAAAAATTTTTAATAAAAAAATTTTATATAGAAAAAATCTTAATAAAAAAAATTTTCTATTAAAAAATTTTTGATATAAAAATTTCTATAGAAAAATTTTTAATAAACAAAATTTTCTGTAGCAAAAATTTTTTACTAAAAAAATTTTCTATAGAAAAATTTTTGATAAAAAAACTTTCTTTAGAAAAATTTTTAAGAACAAAATTTTCTATAGAAAATTTTTTGATAAACAAAATTTTTTCTAGAAAAATTTTTGATAAAAAATTTTCTATAGAAAAATTTTTGATAAAAAAATTTTCTATAGAAAAATTTTTGATAAAAAAATTTTCTATAGAAAGATTTTTGATCTAAAAAGATTTTTGATATAAAAATTTCTATACAAACATTTTTAATAAACAAAATTTTCTATAGCAAAAATTTTTTATTAAAAAATTTTCTATAGAAAAATTTTTGATAAAAAAACTTTCTTTAGAAAAATTTTTAAGAACAAAAATTTCTATAGAAAGATTTTTGATCTAAAAAGATTTTTGATATAAAAATTTCTATAGAAAAATTTTTAATAAACCAAATTTTCTATAGCAAAAATTTTTTATTAAAAAATTTTCTATAGAAAAATTTTTGATAAAAAAAACTTTCTTTAGAAAAATTTTTAAGAACAAAATTTTCTATAGAAAGATTTTTGATATAAAAAATTTCTATAGAAAAATTTTTAATAAATAAAATTTTCTATAGCAAACATTTTTTATTAAAAAATTTTCTATAGAAAAATTTTTGATAAAAAAACTTTCTTTAGAAAAAATTTTAAGAACAAAATTTTCTATAGAAAAATTTTTGATAAAAAAAATTTTTTCTTGAAAAATTTTTGATAAAAAATGTTCTATAGAAAAATTTTTGATAAAAAAATTTTCTATAAACAATTTTTTGATAAAAAAAATTTTCTATAGAAAAATTTTTGATAAAAAATTTTCTATAGAAAGATTTTTGATCAAAAAATTTTCTATAGAAAAAATTTTACATAGAAAAATTTTTGATAATAAAATTTTCTATAGAAAAATTTTTGATAATAAAATTTTCTATAGAAAAATTTTTCCTAGAGAAATTAAAAAAAAAAAATCTGTAGAAAAATTTTTGATAAACAAAATTTTCTATAGAAAAATTTTTGATAAAAAAATTTTGATTAAAAAATTTTGAATAAAGAAAATTTTGAATAAAGAAAATTTTTTAGAAAAATTAAAAAAAAAAAATTCTATAGCAAAATTTTAATAAAAAAATTTTCTATAGAAAAATTTTTCATAAACAAACTTTTCCATAAAAAAATTTTTGATGAAAAAATTTTTGATAAAAAAATTCTCTATACAAAAATTTTTGATAAAAAAATTTTCTATAGAAAAATTTTTGATTAAAAAATTTTCTATAGAAAAATTTTTGATTAAAAAATTTTCTATAGAAAAATCTTTGATAAACAAAATTTTCTGTAGAAAAATTTTTAATAAAAAAAATTTTCCATAGAAAAATTTTTGATAAAAATAAATTTCTATAGAAAAATTTTTGATAAAAAAATTTTGTATAGAAAAATTTTTGATAAAAAAAATTTATAGAAAATTTAAAAAATAAAATTTCTATACAAAAAATGTTGATATAAAAATTTTCTTTAAAAAAATTTTTTATAAAAAAATTTTCTATAGAAAAATTTTTTATAAAAAAATTTTTTATAAAAAAATTTTCTATAGAAAAATTTTTCATAAAAAAAATGTCTATAGGAAAATTTTGTATAAAAATAATTTCTATAGAAAAATTTTACATAAAAAAATGTTCTATAGAAAAATTTTGAATAAAAAAATTTTCTATAGAAAAACTTTTTAATAAAAAAATTTCCTATAAAAAAATTTTTTCATAAAAAAATTTTCTATAGAAAAATTTTTGCATAAAAAAAATTTTCTTTAGAAAAATTTTTCATAAAAAATTTATTATAGAAAATTTTTTTTATAGAAAATTTTCTCTTAAAAAATTTTTTATAGAAAATTTTTTCTTAAAAAAATTTTCTATAAAAACGGCAACTCTGCCGACGATTTTTTGTTCTCTTCTCTTTGTACCGACCTCTGATTATAATCTTATATTGCATTCTTTAATCCAGCATAAAAAGTAGGACTCACTACGATTCCAAACAATGATAACAGATTTTTTAAACTTTGAACGGCCAAACAATTTATTTATTGCATGAGAATTTTCTCGGTCACATAATTTCTCGATTTGGCGATGTTAATTGGCCGCCTTATTCTTGTGATTTAACGCCGGTGGATTATCTTTTCTGTGGCCATTAAAATGACCGTGTTTACGTTAACAAATCACTAATAATAACGCTCTGGAATATGAAATTCGTAGCTGTATTGAACGACTAGAAATGGACATTTACCGACTATTCGATTATGTATCTACTTAACATCGATATCAATTCAACAAAATTTGTCAAAAAAGTGTGTTTTTATGCCTTTAATTCCACCCTTTACAAATTTTATCACTCCGCAAATGTTTTTACATCAAAAATGGGAAACACTGACACATCCACCATATTTACGAGAAGAAGAGAACGGTAAAAACCAATGATGCCATCCGTCCATAATTCGCAACACTTTTTTCTGGTAGCCTTTTGCACCCGATTTGGTAGCCTTTTGCATCCATTTAACCCGAAATAAGCTTCGAGATTTCCTCAACATTTGTTGATGAAGATAAATATATTAAATCGTCAATTTTATTAAAGAAAATCATCAAATCCTCTTTAGACGTTTTCATAGGTCTTTCAGTTTATAGCCTAAGTATATGCTAATTAGTGATAATTATTTTCGCGCTTACCACTAATTGACATTATTTCACTTTTTTTTTGTTTCGTCCAGCAAAATTTACAGTTTCTACAATTTTTATTATTCTTATGTTCCTGTCATTTTTAATTAAAACTTGAACAACCTTCTTTCTCTCATTCATTTGTTTTTGTGTTGCATGAAAATGTCAGTATTTTTTTTTTTGAGTTTCAAAAGTGTAGCGACGAAATAACGTTAACAAAATGTATAAAAAATTAAGAAAATAATGATATATTGTATCGGACAACAGGCACTTTATAAATGAATAAACATACTTCCGCATAATCATCATAAGTACTTTTGACTACCAAAGCATAGGAGGGTGGGGAGTAAAAGTCGCTTCGATTAGATATTATGTTGTCTAAAATTTTCAAAAGTCTAACTTCTTTTGTATTAAATTGCCATAAAAGAATTTCCATTATATGGGAAAGGTTTTAAGAATTGTATCCCTCTATTATTCGCTTAGATTTGCAGGGATTCCAAATTTTATATTACTTGAAAGATAGTTTAGGTTCTAGCTGAGGTACGTTAACTCCGTCCAAGATTATTAAAGTTCTAATTCCAATATTTATTGCTTGCACAAAGGCTTGGTATCTTTGTGAGACATTGGGAAAAAGGCTATGCTTAGGCTAACAATAAATATGTACTTTTTAGTTTTTACATCCGAGTTTCGATCTTACCAACCGCATTTTTCGACAAAAATTATTGTTTTTAGAAAATATGCCGATAAAAATATTTTTCTGTAAAAATTTTTGATAACAATATTTTTCTATCGAAGAATTTTCTCCAAAAAAAAAAAAAAATTCTATATAAAAATTTTAGATAAAAATATTTTTCTGTAGAAAAATTTTCGATAAAAATATTTCTCTATACAAAAATTTTTAGTAGAAATATTCTGTAGAAAATTTTTCAATAAAAAATTTCTATAGAAAAATTTTTAATAAAAAAATTTTCTATGGACAAAATTTTAATAAAAAAATTTTCTATGGAAAAAATTTTAATAAAAAAATTTTCTTTAGAAAAATTTTTGATAAAAAAATGTTCTATAGAAAAATTAAAAAAAAAAACAAAATATATTTTATAGAACAATTTTTGATAAAACAATTTTCTGATGGTCGTGGGTTCGAGTCGGGCTCAGGTTCATGTCATAAATTATTTTTTTTTTTTTTTTTTTTTAATTTATGATTTTTAAATTAGATGAATAAATTTTAGGAATACTGAAAAAACTATGTGACACTTAGCAGTGTGGAATGCTGCATTTTCTGTCCCGCTACGGACTTCATCAGCACACTGTGTCACCAACTGTTAGATGCCAGTAGTTAAGATCATCTATTTAACTGAATTCTTAAGCGAAATTGAAAACGAGAATTATATTAACACTCATTTCTATTTCACCTATGACCATATGATCGATTCAGTTAGACGAACTTATCCACCATAGTTTTTTCCTTTATGTTTTGTATTCCTATCCTTTATTAATCTACATTTACTTTGTACTTTAACCAACTATCAGCTGGTAATGAAGACAAAGATTTTTGTTTTGACAAGTTTCTGTTTATTCTTTTACGTTAATGCAAATTTGAATTTAGTATCAACTTGAAAGAGTTAATGAAAACATGTAAATCGCGGTGCCCATGCAATTTAATTGAAAGAAATTAATTTTAGTTGAACCAGAATTTATGTTGATGGTCGTGGGTTCGAGTCGGGCTCAGGTTCATGTCATAAATTATTTTTTTTTTTTTTTTTTTTTTTTTTTTTTTTTTTTTTTTTTTTTTTTTAATTTATGATTTTTAAATTAGATGAATAAATTTTAGGAATACTGAAAAAACTATGTGACACTTAGCAGTGTGGAATGCTGCATTTTCTGTCCCGCTACGGACTTCATCAGCACACTGTGTCACCAACTGTTAGATGCCAGTAGTTAAGATCATCTATTTAACTGAATTCTTAAGCGAAATTGAAAACGAGAATTATATTAACACTCATTTCTATTTCACCTATGACCATATGATCGATTCAGTTAGACGAACTTATCCACCATAGTTTTTTCCTTTATGTTTTGTATTCCTATCCTTTATTAATCTACATTTACTTTGTACTTTAACCAACTATCAGCTGGTAATGAAGACAAAGATTTTTGTTTTGACAAGTTTCTGTTTATTCTTTTACGTTAATGCAAATTTGAATTTAGTATCAACTTGAAAGAGTTAATGAAAACATGTAAATCGCGGTGCCCATGCAATTTAATTGAAAGAAATTAATTTTAGTTGAACCAGAATTTATGTTGATGGTCGTGGGTTCGAGTCGGGCTCAGGTTCATGTCATAAATTATTTTTTTTTTTTTTTTTTTTTTTTTTTTTTTTTTTTAATTTATGATTTTTAAATTAGATGAATAAATTTTAGGAATACTGAAAAAACTATGTGACACTTAGCAGTGTGGAATGCTGCATTTTCTGTCCCGCTACGGACTTCATCAGCACACTGTGTCACCAACTGTTAGATGCCAGTAGTTAAGATCATCTATTTAACTGAATTCTTAAGCGAAATTGAAAACGAGAATTATATTAACACTCATTTCTATTTCACCTATGACCATATGATCGATTCAGTTAGACGAACTTATCCACCATAGTTTTTTCCTTTATGTTTTGTATTCCTATCCTTTATTAATCTACATTTACTTTGTACTTTAACCAACTATCAGCTGGTAATGAAGACAAAGATTTTTGTTTTGACAAGTTTCTGTTTATTCTTTTACGTTAATGCAAATTTGAATTTAGTATCAACTTGAAAGAGTTAATGAAAACATGTAAATCGCGGTGCCCATGCAATTTAATTGAAAGAAATTAATTTTAGTTGAACCAGAATTTATGTTGATGGTCGTGGGTTCGAGTCGGGCTCAGGTTCATGTCATAAATTATTTTTTTTTTTTAATTTATGATTTTTAAATTAGATGAATAAATTTTAGGAATACTGAAAAAACTATGTGACACTTAGCAGTGTGGAATGCTGCATTTTCTGTCCCGCTACGGACTTCATCAGCAATTTTCTATAGAAAAATTTTTGATAAAAAGTTTTCTATAGGAAAATTTTTGATTGTAAAATTTTCTATAGAAAAATTTTTGATATAAAAATTTTCTGTAGAAAAATTTTTGATACAAAAAAGTAAGAAAGTGCTATAGTCGGTCAAGCCCGACCATACGATACCCTTCACCACTAATGTCAAAGGTGTTCTTTTTAATGCATAAAGACAAATATTTGCTAAATTTTGCCATCATACAAACATTTTCTAAAAACTTGTATATTTAAGCTATTTCAGTCATTTGGACTTATATGAGAGCTAGGGTTAAATATGGACCGGTTATCTCGAAATTTATCAAATTGATTACAGTTGTTACTAAAATTAAAATAAACTTAAAATTCCCATTATCTTTAGATTTACGAGCTTTTAAGTGATTTTTGTCTCATTAAGTGCGTTTTGACAGAAGAGTTTGTATAGGGGCTATGGTCAAATGTGGACCGAAACGAAATTTGGTACAGTGATTTAAGTTTACATAAGCAGTATTTAGTTTAAATTTCATGGAAAAATATTCATATTTGTGGCCAATATATCAATTCCGACCTATGGGAGATACCATAAATATTGGACCGATTTTGACGAATTTCAATAGCCACTATCAAAAAAAAGTGGCTATCAAAAAAAATTGTCTGTGTCAAGTTTCATCAAATTATCTTTAGAATTGCGACCTTTACTTTGATGACATGGTTTACATGGGGGTCCAGTCAGCCGTCCAGACGGACGGACGGACGGACGGACATCGCTAAATCGACTCAAAGTGATTCTAAGCCTATTGGTATACTAAAAGGTGGGTCTAAGACAAATATTTCTATGCGTTACATACATCAGCACAAACTTATAATACCCTTTCCACCTATGGGGGTGAAGGGTATAAAAATTTTTTTATAGAAAAATTTTCGATAAAAAAAAAATTTTATAGAAAAATTTCTATAGAAAAATTTTCGATAAAAATTTTTTTCTGTAGAAAATTTTTCGATAAAAATATTTTTCTATACAAAAATTTTCGGTAGAAATATTTTTCTGTAGAAAAATTCTTGTTCTTTTCTACATGCCAACGGCAAGTGAAAAGATCGAGCAAAACAAGTAATAGGAGAATACACAATCAATTAAACGTAGTGATGTTCGATCAAACTCAATGAGTTAAATTGATGATTATCTCTGCAATTTGATAACTCGACTGTGGTCGAGGGCGCTAAGTGCTGATGATGTCCTGTGGCGGGACAGAAATTGCAATCCACTAGCCGCGTACAAAAATATTTTTTTCAGTTTTTCTCCACATTATTACTTTCCAATTTTCAAATTAATAATTTGAAAATTAAAAATGAACTCAAGCCTGATAAATCCTAATTTTTCAGAAAAATTAAAAAAAAAACATAAAAACATAAAAAAAAAAACATAAAAAATTTTTAATAGAAAAATTTTCGATATAAAAAATTTTTTATAGAAAAATTTTTAAAAATTTTCTATAAAAAAATTTTCTATAGAAAAATTTTTTATAGAAATTTTTTTTATCGAAATTTTCGATAAAAAAATTTTTCAAAAAGAAGAGTATTCGCATTTGATCCCAAATCTGTTACATTTATTTATTAATGTAACAGACCAATTTATTGATAAAAAGCCAAAAAATGTTTGCGAAGAAACCAAATTCCTCGACGCGTTTCGGTGGTTGGTTAAGCCATCTCTTCAGGAGGATTATACCCCATTTAGTCAGATCGAAAACCTCGCATTATTACTAAATTTTTGATAAAAAAAATTTTCTATAGAAAAATTTTTGATAAAAAAATTTCTTTAGAAAAATTTTCGATAAAAAATTTTCTATAGAAAAATTTTTGATAAAAAAAATTTCTATAGAAAAATTTTTGATAAAAAAATTTTCTATAGAAAAATATTTGATAAAAAAATTTTCTATAGATAAAAATATTTAATAAAAAAATTTTCGATAGAAATTTTCGATAAAAAAAAATTTCTTTTAATTTGTTGTACGAATAAAGAACTTTTCAGATGGAACTCGTGACATATACTAATAACTAATACTTGCAAATTTTGCTGGCAACAGCTACAACAACAATAACAGTCACTATCAAACATCAACAATAATAAAAGTTTACCACACACAAACGAACACACATTCACACAGGTGACCCTTTTCAGTTGATTGCAATCATTGTTGCTGTTGCTTGTGTTATTTTTCTTGTTGCTGCCGTTGCTGTTGCTATATATTATTGTATTGTAATTTGCATTGTTGTCATTATTTATCAAACAGGTAGAAGAGTCTATGTATGAGTTTCTGTCATGGTATTAAAAATGTATGAATGTTTGAATGACAACAACATGAGGTTTATTGTTGTTGGTTTTTATAAAAATTAGCGAAACATGCACAACACATCCAGACAGACGGACGGACATGGACAATACCAATAAAATCGTACTTATCCACAAACTCATATGTCGCTTTTTTTTCTTGCATTACAAAAAACCCTTTTGAAAGCGAAAATTATAATGATGATATCAATATTAATATCATGTATCATACACGTTTTGGCATTGTCTGTTGTTCATTGGTTCGGATGTTGATATGTTCATAACCCACATATTTTTAGAATATTTTGAATGCGTACGATTGAGTATATTGCATTTTGTTTTACAGACAAAGCAAAAGTTTTGTTCCCTTTTTAATTTATCTTATTTTTTTTAAACAAACAATACAATAAAAATGTTGCTACAAGTGTTTATAAAACTTAAGAATTCTTTCAATATAATGGGACCAACTGTTCTTTGTTTCTTAAATTGGGTCCTTGAAAATTTAACAGAAATTGGGGTATGGAATTTGTCGTGGATTTATGACATGGGTTTTCAAGGAACAATGTTTAATAATCCTTGCTGTTATGCTAATTAAGTAGAATAAGTTATCTGCTCTACAGTTGCTTCCTTATTTTCTTACAACTTACAAAAATCTGGGGTTCTTAAGTTTTAAATACCTCGAAGTTCTTTAAAACGTTTTATGGCGCTATTTTGGAGTCACTTAGTATTTACTATTGATGTGACATTTTGTCCCTTAAGTTCAATTTATAGTCAGCAATAAATGCACCAAAGCAGAGACTCTATATTATAAAGATGTTGTACTTTCATACACTGATTTGCCGTATGGAAAAGGATGTATACAGCTTTTAATTTTTCTATAGTTTTTCTATTTTTAATGAAATATTTTTTAAAGAAAACATTTTTTAACAAAAATTTTTCAAAGAAAACATTTTTTAACAAAAAATTTTATATAGAAAAAAAATTTAATTATTATTCTTTTTGAATAATATTTACATCCCGACTATTTTGTTATTTTTTGATAAAACTGCATGCATTCAGTTTATATTTAAAATAAACTTGTTTTAAATCATCTCTTCTTTTTGGAAAAAATGTTAAACTAAAATTTTTCTATAGAAAAAATTTTTTAAAGAAAATTTTTCTATAGAAAAAATTTTTTAACGAAAATTTTTCTATAGAAAAAATTTTTTAACGAAAATTTTTCTATAGAAAAAAAAAATTTTTAACGAAAATTTTTCTATAGAAAAAATATTTTTTAACGAAAATTTTTTCTATAGAAAAAAAAATTTTAACGAAAATTTTTTCTATAGAAAAAAATTTTTTTAACGAAAATTTTTTCTATAGAAAAAAAATTTTTTAACGAAAATTTTTTCTATAGAAAAAAAATTTTTAACGAAAATTTTTTCTATAGAAAAAAAATTTTTAACGAAAATTTTTTCTATAGAAAAAAAATTTTTTAACGAAAATTTTTCTATAGAAAAAATTTTTTAATGAAAATTTTTTTATAGAAAAAATTTTTTAACGAAAATTTTTCTATAGAAAAAATTTTTTAACGAAAATTTTTCTATAGAAAAAAAAAAAATTTTAACGAAAATTTTTCTATAGAAAAAAAAAAAATTTTTAACGAAAATTTTTCTATAGAAAAAATATTTTTTAACGAAAATTTTTTCTATAGAAAAAAAATTTTTTAACGAAAATTTTTTCTATAGAAAAAAATTTTTTTAACGAAAATTTTTTCTATAGAAAAAAAATTTTTTAACGAAAATTTTTTCTATAGAAAAAAAATTTTTAACGAAAATTTTTTCTATAGAAAAAAAATTTTTTAACGAAAATTTTTCTATAGAAAAAATTTTTTAACGAAAATTTTTCTATAGAAAAAATTTTTTAACGAAAATTTTTCTATAGAAAAAATTTTTTAACGAAAATTTTTCTATAGAAAAAATTTTTTAACGAAAAAATTTTTAACGAAAACTTTTCTATAGAAAAAATTTTTAATTTTTTAACGAAAATTTTTCGTTAAAAAATTTTTTCTATAGAAAAATTTTCTTTAAAAAATTTTTTCTATAGAAAAATTTTCGTTAAAAAATTTTTTCTATAGAAAAATTTTCGTTAAAAAATTTTTTCTATAGAAAAATTTTCGTTAAAAATTTTTTCTATAGAAAAATTTTCGTAAAAATTTTTTCTATAGAAAAATTTTCGTTAAAAAATTTTTTCTATAGAAAAATTTTCCTTAAAAAATTTTTTCTATAGAAAAATTTTCTTTAAAAAATTTTTTTCTATAGAAAAATTTTCGTTAAAAAATTTTTTCTATAGAAAAATTTTCGTAAAAATTTTTTCTATAGAAAAATTTTCGTAAAAATTTTTTTCTATAGAAAAATTTTCGTTAAAAAATTTTTTCTATAGAAAAATTTTCTTTAAAAATTTTTTTCTATAGAAAAATTTTCTTTAAAAATTTTTTTCTATAGAAAAATTTTCTTTAAAAAAATTTTTTCTATAGAAAAATTTTCGTTAAAAAATTTTTTCTATAGAAAAATTTTCGTTAAAAAATTTTTTCTATAGAAAAATTTTCGTTAAAAAATTTTTTCTATAGAAAAATTTTCGTTAAAAAATTTTTTCTATAGAAAAATTTTCGTTAAAAAATTTTTTCTATAGAAAACTTTTCGTTAAAAAATTTTTTCTATAGAAAAATATTCGTTAAAAAATTTTTTCTATAGAAAAATTTTTTCTATAGAAAAATTTTCGTTAAAAAATTTTTTCTATAGAAAAATTTTCGTTAAAAAATTTTTTCTATAGAAAAATTTTCGTAAAAAATTTTTTCTATAGAAAAATTTTCGTAAAAAATTTTTTCTATAGAAAAATTTTCGTTAAAAATTTTTTTCTATAGAAAAATTTTCGTTAAAAAATTTTTTCTATAGAAAAATTTTCGTTAAAAATTTTTTTTAATAAAGAATTTCTATAGAAAAATTTTCGTAAAAAAATTTTTCTAGAGAAAAATTTTCGTAAAAAATTTTTTCTATAGAAAAATTTTCGTTAAAAAATTTTTTCTATAGAAAAATTTTCGTTAAAAAATTTTTCTAGAGAAAAATTTTCGTTAAAAAATTTTTCTAGAGAAAAATTTTCGTTAAAAACTTTTTCTAGAGAAAAATTTTTCTATAGAAACATTTTTTTAACGAAAATTTTTTCTAGAAAAATATTTTTTTTCTATAGAGAAAAAAATTTGTTTTCTGTCAAAAGTGAAATAAGAGTGGACAAAGAACAAAGAAAAACACATTGACGCACTAACAAACATACATTTCAAGAGCACGTGTGTGTGCCTTAGCTTTCTCTCATTGGATAATCGTCTCTATTAGTTGTTTCCGAATTAGAGAAAAAGCGGTATACTCTAATTTTTAAGGGACATTGTATGTAAGTTCAACATCTGTTTATTATAGTCATTGCTTGGGCTCTGTGGACAAAACTATTAGAACATTTCACCACACGAGCAGCTTTTATTCTCGAAGTGTTGGGCGCTCTTCGAAAGAGTTGCTCGATTTATTTTGCCTTACCAATATTCCTTGGACCTTTTCTACTTACTGATCTACGTTTTCTTTCAAACTCGTAAGTTCTTACTTTCAAAGTCATCACCATGTTCATGTAATGACTTAAGCATCTTATGAGTAAGCAGCTCGTATTCAGTCATTATTTAGTACTGAAAAGTTTTACTGGGAATCAATGCTGTTTGAGATGTGACTCCAACTAATGATTTTCAAATAATGTTGCTTAAAACGTTGCTTATAAACAGTTTTTGTAAGTTGCAGGACGAGAGTTTCATCCTTATTCATAAACGTTTGCTCCATTAAACCATCATAAATTAAATTTTCTTCATTCACTTCAATACATGTTGTACACATGTTCCTTCCGCTCCTGCTAACTTCTTTCAAAGAATTAAAGTTTCATTGTTGCTTTAAACTTAAAAATTTCGTTGACCGTTTTCAAAAAAGTTCATTTTGAGGGCAATAGTTCGGTCTCATCATTATCATCGTCATAAACATCATTACCAACATTATTATTGCTGTCTGTAATTTTCCCCTTTCCTCTTGTCCCGCAGCGTTTTAACATATGACATTAAACAAAGAACTTTCATATCCTTTTTGGATTTTTCGCAATTTTTTTTTGTATTATTTTCTTCTTTTTGTAAGTTACCATAATAAAATCTGTTTTTTTTCTTTTCGTATTTTTGTATCTTCTGCTGTCGCTGCTGTTACTGCTGCTATATTGTTAATGTTGTTACTTTATGGCGATGATGAGATTTTGTCTTTGTTGGCGTTAAAAAAAGATGGTGATGATGATAATAATGAATGTATGTTCTTGTTTGTGCACTGGCAGCGAGCGAGTGTTGCTGATGTCTAGTTTGTAAATAATAAATGCTAATGATGTTTATGATAACGATAATGATGAGAATGACGACGAAGTTGTTAGTGTAGGAAACTAAATAAATGACGAGGCGTTTGGAAATTACTATAACAAAGTTAACGACATTTACCAACACCAACCGACCCATCCATCCATTTAACTAAGTAGTATACTATGTTGTAAGTCATTCATTTATTCGACCAAAATGCAGGACACTCAGCCATTTACCAAGATACGATATATGTACATACATACAAGGATAGTTAACCAAATAATGTTGATATTTTAGCGTCTCAGTAACCCAGTAAATATTTTCTTGGTTATATTGAGAAGATTGACCTTTTCGCATAAATTCAGCAGTACCAATATCTTATCTTATATTCTTAAACGAGCAATAATTGTATATATATAATTGTATATTATAATTGTATATATATATAGATATATATATATATATATAGTACCTGGTTGACCGAGCTTTATGATAAGCATTTTAAGGCAAATTTTAAAATTTTTTATATATTTTATTTTATAAAGTAGTAAAATAAATTTAGAGGAAATACATTGTACAAATATTTAGTTAATTTTGAATTATTTTATTTATTTTGTCCGATCAACACATAGTTTGCATAGTTTACAGTTTAACTCATTTTAAAAATTTTGGAAATTGGTCATACCAACAGAAACCTCCGTCGACTCATGCGCTACAACTTTGCTAAAGTTCATAGCATGATCAAGTGTACAGTTTACGATTTAATTAATTTTTAGTAATTTTCAGTGGCGCCACCTAACGGAAATTAGTATTACCAAATTAAAAACCTTCGCCGGCTTATCCGCAACATCTTCGCTAAAAACATAACATGATCAAATTCACAGTTTACTATTCTATAAAGAACATACATACAAACACTCATTTGTTTAAAAGTTATAACATTACTCATTTTTTCCCCTTTTTATCCCTTACTTTCAAAAAGCTCCGTATACATATTTGGTACTTCTTTGGTACCAATTGAATTAAAACGCAGTTAACATAATTCTTATTCATATTACTTTTTGAGATGTTAAGTTATCATGTTATCCCTTTTTTACCCATTTTGGCCCCAAAATCAAAAAAGTACCAAATACGTGTTCAATATTTCTTTCACATCTATTGACTGCAGTACAAAGTTCCTTTCTATATTCTTTGGTTTAAAAAATAAGAGTGGGTTAAAAAAGTACCAAAAAAACAATTTTCACCCTTTTTTACCCCCTACCGTACATAGTTTCAAAAAAGTACCAAACACCTGTCCGCTTATTTTCATAGCTGTTTAAAACGTAATTTTAATTTTGTTTCTATACCTATTATCTTAGGAGATATATAGTTTTCGATTATTTCCCCTTTTTACCCGTTTTTACCCTCTTAGAGGCAAAGGTTCCAAAAGTCCCTTCTTCTTCGACCTATACATCAAAAAAGGTATCCACTGTCCAAATTTTATCAAAATCGTTAGAGCCGTTTTCGAGATAGCCATTCTATATATATATATATATATATATATATATACAATTATTGCTCGTTTAAGAATATAAGAATATATATATAGAATGGCTATCTCGAAAACGGCTCTAACGATTTTGATAAAATTTGGACAGTGGGTATCTTTTTTGATGTATAGGTCGAAGAAGAAGGGACTTTTGGAACTTTTACCTCTAAGAGGGTAAAAACGGGTAAAAAGGGGAAAAAATCGAAAACGCTATGTCTCCTAAAGTAATAGGTATAGAAACTAAATTAAAATTACGTTTTAAACAGCTTTGAAAATAAGTGGACAGGTGTTTGGTACTTTTTTGAAACTATGTCCGATAGGGGGTAAAAAAGGGTGAAAATAGTTTTTTTGGGACCTTTTTAACCCACTCTTATATTTTAAACTAAAGAATATAGAAAGAAACTTGGTACTGCAATTAATAGATGTAAAAAAAACATGAAACACGTATTTGGTACTTTTTTGATTTTGGAGCCAAAATGGGTAAAAAAGGGATAAAATGATAACTTAACATCTCCAAAGTAATATGAATAGGAACATTATACATTATGTTAAATGCGTTTTAAAAAAATGTACCGAATTCAATTGGCACCAAAAAAGTACCAAATATACATATGGAACTTTTAGAAATTAGGGAATAAAAAGGGGGAAAAATTAGTATTATTTTAAACAAATGAATGTTTGTCTGTATGTATGTTCTTTATAGAATAGTAAACTGTGAATTTGATTGTGTTATGCTCTTTAGCGAAGATGTTGCGGATAAGCCGGCGAAGGTTTTAAAGTTGATAAGACTAATTTCCGACAGATGGCGCCACTGAAAATTACTAAAAATTAATTAAATCGTAAACTGTACATTTGATCATGCTATGATCTTTAGCAAAGTTGTAGCGCATGAGCCGACGAAGGCTTTTTAGTTGGTATGAATAATTTCCGACAGGTGGCGCTACAGAAACTTACTCAAAGTCAATTTAATCGTAATCTGTACATTTAATCATGCTACAATCTTTAGCAAAGTTTTTGCACATGAGCCGACGAAGGTTTCTTAGTTGGTATAAAGAAATTTCGACAGGTGGCGCTACTGAAATTTACTAAAAAGTCAATTTAATCGTATGCTGTACATTTAATCATGCTATAATCTTCAGCAAAGTTGTTACGGATAAGCCGAAGAAGGTTTATGAATTGGAATAAGCAAAGTCCGACAGGTGGCGCCACAGAAAACTACTCAAAATGAATTAAATCGTAAACTGTGCATTTGATCAGACTATAATCTTTAGCAAAGTTGTTGCGCATGAGTCGACAGAGGTTTCTGTTGATATGAATAATTTCCAAAATTATTCAAAATGAGTTAAACTGTAAACTATGCAAACTATGTGTTGGTCGGACAAAATAAATCAAATAATTCAAAATTAACTGAATATTTCTACAATGTCTTTCCTCTAAATTTATTTTGGCACTTTATAATATAAAATGTATAAAAACTTTAAAATTTTCCTCAAAATGCTTATCATAAAGCTCCGAGCAAGGCTCGGTCTACCAGGTACTATATATATATATAGAATGGCTATCTCGAAAACGGCTCTAACGATTTTGATAAAATTTTGACAGTGGGTACTGTTTTTGATATATAGGTCGAAGAAGAAGGGACTTTTGGAACCTTTGCCTCTAAGAGGGTAAAAACGGGTAAAAAGGGGAAAAAATCGAAAACGATATATCTCCTAAGGTAATAGGTATAGGAACAAAATTAAAATTACGTTTTAAACAGCTATGAAAATAAGCGGACAGGTGTTTGGTACTTTTTTGAAACTATGTCCGATAGGGGGTCAAAAAGGGTGAAAATTGTTTTTTGGTACTTTTTTAACCCACTCTTATTTTTTAAACCAAAGAATATAGAAAGGAACTTTGTACTGCAGTCAATAGATGTGAAAGAAATATTGAACACGTATTTGGTACTTTTTTGATTTTGGGGCCAAAATGGGTAAAAAAGGGATAATATGATAACTTAACATCTCAAAAAGTAATATGAATAAGAATTTTGTTAACTGCGTTTTAATAAAATGTACCGAATTCAATTGGTACCAAATAAGTACCAAATATGCATATGGAGCTTTTTGAAAGTAGGGGATAAAAAGGGGAAAAAATGAGTAATGTTATAACTTTTAAACAAATTAATGTTTGTATGTATGTTCTTTATAGAATAGTAAACTGTGAATTTGCTCATGTTATGCTCTTTAGCGAAGATGTTGCGCATGACCCGGCGAAGGCTTCTAATTTATTGTTAATAATTTCCGACTGGTGGCGCTACTGAAAATTACTCAAAATCAATTTAATCGTAAGCTGTACATTTAATCATGCTATAATCTTTAACAAAGTTGTTGCGGATAAGCCGACGAAGGTTTATTAATGGGAATGACCAAAGTTCGATAGGTGGCGCCACTGAAAATTACTCAAAATTAATCAAATCGTAAACTGTGCATTTGATCACGTTATAATCATAAGCAAAGTTGTTACGTATAAGCAGACGAAGGTTTCTTAGATGGTATGAACAACTTTAGGTGGCGCCACTGAAAACTACTCAAAATGAATTAAATTGTAAACTGTGCATTTGATCAAGCTATAATCTTTAGCAAAGTTGTTGCGCATGAGTCGACAGAGGTTTCTGTTGGTATGACCAATTTCCAAAATTTTTGTGTTAAACTGTAAACTATGCAAGCTATGTGTTGATCGGACAAAATAAATAAAATAATTCAAAATTAACTAAATATTTGTACAATGTATTTCCTCTAAATTTATTTTACTACTTTATAAAATAAAATATATAAAAAATTTTAAAATTTGCCTAAAAATGCTTATCCTAAAGCTCCGAGCAAGACTCGGTCAACCAGGTACTAATGTATTAAGATACATAAACGTCTTTAGCAATTTATTATTACACATTTGTTTCCAGATTGTCAAATTTTTGGACTGACTCCCAGAAATACTTCGAAAAATAAAATTTTTGGGTTTGTTTTCACTATTCCTATATTGCAGTTTATGAAAAATGTTACAATACCACATTAACAGCCTATACCACGCTACCCTCACTTATATATATAATTCCCCGACAACATTCCAATTGGAACAAGGGGCTCTTCTCTCAGACAATGAGCTGTATCCGATTCTATTTCTAGACTCATTGAAAGGGACCTACGTTTTAACTCCGGCTTCGAACGGCAAATGCATTAGTTAGAGAAGTTTCACATAGCCTAATACTCAATAACCAGTGGCTAGCTGAGTTATGAGATGAACCGCCGCATTTTTTAAAATTTATTTTTTTCAAGTTTGTCTGGCCGGGGATCGAACTTGGGACCTCTGGTATGCTAGGCGGATGACTAACCTGCTATACCACGGCGGTTCATGAAATATATAATATAATAAAAGCTTTTCAGAAAGATCTCATGGGTCGAATTGTTTCAAATGCCACTAAACGGTATAAGAAAGACCTGGGGCCAAATTACCGCATTCGATATAGATCGAAAACTCAAGCGAATATTGTGAAGTATACTTTAGGGATGTTGAAAGTTACTTCGATGCAAAAAGTTTATTAAAATTTGGTATCCATTTTGATTCGTTTTTAAAAACATATAGTTCAATTAAAACTCTTTTACTATTGTTCATCTTTTGGCAAAAAAATATAGTAAACTGTGCATCTTTTAAATAATTTTGATTATCCTTAAAGTATGCTATACAAATGTTTTGAAAATATCTAAGATTTCGATTGGTCCCTGGTCATCTTTTAAAGGACGTGTCGATCAGAAAAGCAGTTCGTATGGTGAAATGCTCTTATAGTTTTGTCCATATCGCAATTCGGTAAAGAACTTAACAGATTTTGTAAAAAAACAAGTAAGAAAGTGCTATAGTCGGTCAAGCCAGACCATAAGATACCCTTCACCACTAACGTCTGTATAAAGACAAATATTTGCGAAATTTTGCCGTCATACAAACATTTTCTCAAAACTTACATATTTAAGCTGTTTCCTTCATTTGGTCTTATATAAGAGGTCAAATGTGGACCGATTATATCGAAATTTTGGAAATTGATTACAGTTGTTACAAAAATGATGTATGCAAAAAATACACTTAAAATTCTCATTATATTTAGATTTACGAGTGTTTTTGCGATTTTTGTCTCATTTAGTGCGTTTTTAAAGAAGAGTTTGTATAGGAGATATGGTCAAATGTGGACCGATGTCAACGAAATTTGGTAAAGTGATTTTGGTTTACATAAGCAGTATTTGTTTTAAATTTCATGAAGAAACATTGATATTTATGGCCAAAATATCAATTCCGGGAAGTGGGGCCTATCGGAGGTACCATAAATAATGGACCGATTTTGACGAATTTCAATAGCCACTGCCAGAAAAATTATCTGTGCCTAATTTCATCAAATTATCTTAAGAATTGCTACCTGTACTTTGATTACATGGTTTACATGGGGGTCCAGCCAGCCGTCCAACCAGACGGACGGACGAATTGACATCGCTAAATCGAATCAGAAAGTGATTCTAAGCCTATTGGTATACTAAAGGTGGGTCTAAGACAAATATTTCTATGCGTTACAAAAGTACGTCAGCACAAACTTATAATACCCTTACACTTATGGTGGTGAAGGGTATAAATATTAGATGTATTTGTTAAATTTAATATTACAGAGTTGCACTGAGGAAAAGAATGAGTTTCAAAATACAAAGTGCCATTTGGCACTCTTGACCACTAGTCTGAAAATGTATTTTTGTACTAAATCCAGAACAAGTATAGGAGTATTTGATAGAAATAGGGTACGACAGTAGAAATATTGAAATATGTGGATATCTAACGCTTCCCTTACCAAAAATTTTAATCTTTTCGTACTTATGCTTATGAAATTAAATAATAAAGTGAGTTTTTTATTGAAACCTATACAAATTGTAAGTTTATATATTGAATAAGCCACAACTTAAGTGGAAATGAGTGCCATATGGCACTCTTCCACGGGACTGGCTGGGTGCCCGCTATAGATAATTTGACGCCAAATTTGGGTTTATAATATATTAATTACTATATGTTCCAAGTTTGGTGCAAATTGATTCGCTGGATGCGAGTGTCCACTAGTGGTTTAAGGAAAGACTCCATAGTATAAAGATATTGCACTCCATACATTTGCTTTTTGTCAAAAGTGAAATTAAAAGGGGTAAAGAACAATGGAAAACATACAAGCAAACATACATTTCATGAGCACGGGTGTGTGCCTTAGTTTCTTTCATTTAATAATCGTCTCTATTAGTTGTTTCCGAATTAGAGTAAAAGAGGTATACTCTCTTTGTTATGGGACTTAACGAAAAGACCATAAGGCAAATCAATGTATGGAAGGAAGTGCAACATCTTTATGTTGTAGATTCTTTGGTTTGACTTAATGCAAATTAATACAAATTTCATTCGGAACAATCTTTATTCTTGGATATTAGTAGATACATATGTATATCAAATATTTACCAAATGAAACCAGACAAGTCTCAATCGACATGTTAACTGGGAATTCACGAAAATGTGTAATAAGTTGGTGTAAATGTGTTTATTTATGTTTGTACTACTGAGTTATCTTGTTATTTAAGTCTGAGTCAGTCGAGTGAGACAATAAATAACGGTGCCAGTATGTCTGGACTTTTTTTGTCCCCTCTTCATCTTTTGTTCTTTTACTTCTGTTTGCATTCTCCATCCCCACTCATACAAACAAAAAAATTAAAAATCCCAGCAAGTGCATTTAGCATACATGAGTATTTTTCTGAAATTTATTTCTTTTCTTTTTGTTTCAACAAATTGTTGTACTTAATATGAATTGTTTAAGTTTGTGTATTTTGTCTGTGGTTTTTTGCATGTTTTTACTTAATAACCTTTTAAAAACAATAACAGAAACACTTTCTTTTCATACATCACACAATCATTCTCCTCGTCATGGTCATAATCATCTTCAATATTATCAACATAAACGACGCAACCACCAACACAACTTTAGTACTACATACATATATCTTCACCATTTTGTTTTGTTTATTTTTTTGGCAATTTGTTTGTCTGTCCAGGACGAAGTCTGTCTACGGCCTCATCCCTTGATAGCAATTTGTCATTTGGTTTTTAATAACTTAAATTTAATGGTATTAAAATTTTAGTTTTCTGATATTTATGAATATAAAAATTTTGATAGAAAATTTGTCATATACAAATTTTTATAGAAAATTTTTCATATATAAATTTTTATAGAAAATTTTTCATATAAAAATTTTTATAGAAAGTTTTTCATATAAAAATTTTTATAAAAAATTTTTCATATAAAAATTTTTATAGAAAATTTTTCTCATAAAAATTTTTATAGAAAATTTTTCATATATAAATTTTTAAAGAAAATTTTTCATATAAAAATTTTTAAAGAAAATTTTTTATATAAAAATTTTTAAAGAAAATTTTTGATATAAACATTTTTATAGAAAATTTTTCATAAAAAAATTTTTATAGAAACTTTTTCATATAAAAATGTTTATAGAAAATTTTTTATATAAAAATTTTTATAGAAAATTTTTTATATTAAAATTTTTATAGAAAATTTTTCATATAAAAATTTTTATAGAAAATTTTTCATATAAAAATTTTTATAGAAAAATTTTCATATAAAAATTTTGATAGAAAGTTTTTCATATAAAAATTTTTATAGAAAATTTTTCATATACAAATTTTTACAGAAAATTTTTCATATAAAAATTTTTATAGAAAATTTTTCATATAAAAATTTTTATAGAAAATTTTTCATATAAACATTTTTATAGAAAATTTTTCATATAAAAATTTTTATAGAAAATTTTTCATATAAAAATTTTTATAGAAAATTTTTCATATAAAAATTTTTATAGAAAATTTTTCATATAAAAATTTTTATAGAAAATTTTTCATATAAACATTTTTATAGAAAATTTTTCATATAAAAATTTTTATAGAAAATTTTTCATATACAAATTTTTATAGAAAATTTTTCATATAAAAATTTTTATAGAAAATTTTTCATATAAAAATTTTTATAGAAAATTTTTCATATAAAAATTTTTGTAGAAAATTTTTCATATAAAAATTTTTGTAGAAAATTTTTCATATAAAAATTTTTGTAGAAAATTTTTAATATAAAAATTTTTATAGAAAATTTTTAATATAAAAATTTTTAGAGAAAATTTTTAATATAAAAATTTTTATAGAAAATTTTTTATATAAAAATTTTTATAAAAAATTTTTCATATAAAAATTTTTATAGAAAATTTTAATACACAAATTTTTATAGAAAATTTTTAATATAAAAATTTTTATAGAAAACTTTTCATATGTATAAAAATTTTTATAGAAAATTTTTCATATAAAAATTTTTATAGAAAATTTTTCATATAAAAATTTTTATAGAAAATTTTTCATATACCAATTTTTATAGAAAATTTTTCATATACAAATTTTTATAAAAAATTTTTCATATAAAAATTTTTATAAAAAATTTTTCATATAAAAATTTTGATAGAAAATTTTTCATATAAAAATTTTTATAGAAAATTGTTCATATAAAAATTTTTCAAAAAGAAGTGTATTTTAAAAAAAAAAAAATTTTATAGAAAATTTTTCATATAAAATTTTTCATATAAAAATTTTTCTAGAAAATTTTTCATATAAAAATTTTTATAGAAAATTTTTCATATAAAAATTTTTCTAGGAAATTTTTCATATAAAAATTTTTATAGAAAATTTTTCATAAAAAAATTTTTATAGAAAATTTTTCATAAAAAAATTTTTATAGAAAATTTTTCATATACAAATTTTTATAGAAAATTTTTCATATACAAATTTTTATAGAAAATTTTTCATATAAAAATTTTTATAAAAAATTTTTCATATAAAAATTTTTATAAAAAATTTTTCATATAAAAATTTTGATAGAAAATTTTTCATATAAAAATTTTGATAGAAAATTTTTCATATAAAAATTTTGATAGAAAATTTTTCATATACAAATTTTTTTTAGAAAATTTTACATATAAAATTTTTTTTTAGAAAATTTTACATATAAAAATTTTTATAAAAAATTTTTCATATAAAAATTTTTATAGAAAATTTTTTATATAAAAATTTTTATAGAAAATTTTTCATATAAAAATTTTTATAGAAAATTTTTCATATAAAAATTTTTATAGGCGCTATTCGAAAGAGTTGCTTGACTTCTTTTGCCTTACCAATATTCCTTAGAGTCCAGAGACACCGAAGCGGGTCTCGTTGCTACCCGACAAATGGTCGAGATCTTAGCAATTTCGACCCCCTGTCAGAGATATGCAGGACCACATCTGAAGTTTGTCTGGTCTCGGCAATGATGATAGGTTACGGTTGTGCCGACTGATCTCCCCTTTCTACCTCAGGTGGTTCATTCCGATTCCCTTCCCCCTCTGTCAGTCGAATTTTTACAACCTCGCCAGCCTGCGAGTCCTGTTCTGGTCTCAGTAGAAGAGGTGGGATCCGGTGGTTCCATTGGTGTAGCCCTATCCACCGTTTCCCGAGATCCTGGGGGAGATCCCACTTGGGGCTGGTCGGAAGCTTAGATCACTTGATCCCAAGCTCCGAGTCAGATTCGACATCTGCCAGTGACTAGGTGGCCCCGGTGGAGAGGGAAGAATCCAGTAGGACCTCCATCATTCCCACTATCTCCTCTAGGTCCGTCAGTAATTGTCGCTAAGAGTCAGTTCGTCAATATCGTCGCTTCTACTGTAGAATGTCCGAGTCAATGTCGTTAAGAAATAAGGAAGATTTTAGAGTAGTATCTACTTCTACCCGTTTGGTTCTCGAGGGAAAACTCCCTTAAACCCCACACATCGTTGGGGAAAGTAACCTAAACGGTGGCTGGTGAAAGATTTCAAAACATGTCTATCTTTCTCTATCTAAAACTAAAAATATTTTTTAATCAACATATTTCTGTTCGTTTTCTGTTTTTCTGTTGTTTTCAGAAGTCTCAACACTCACAGAATTGGCAGCAAAATGTGTTGCCTCATTTATACCCTTCGAATTGGTGGAGCACGTATATCCACCCGTACCGGAACAACTGCAATTGCGTATTGCATTCTGGAGCTTTCCGGACAATGAAGAAGACATACGTTTATATTCATGTCTAGCAAATAGTTCATCAGATGAATATAATCGTGGTGATCAATTATTCAAAACAGGAGCCGTTAAGGAACCTCTACAAATAGGTAAGTATAAAAAAAATAAATTAACATTTATTTGCGCGCGATAGCATATTATTTACATCAAAAAAAGTGCATGCAATTGCAAATTTATTTACCACACTCTTCTCATGCCGCTTTAATAAATTCTTTGCAGGTTTTCATTTATCCGCTACGGTAGTGTGTCAAACACCAAGCCAGAATTTTAATGTAGCCGTTACATTTGATCGTCGACGCATATCGTCATGTAATTGCACATGCGGTTCATCGGCATACTGGTGTTCACACGTTGTGGCCGTTTGTTTACATCGAATACATTGTGTAAGTTTTATTTAAATTTAAATTGTGCCTTTGTGTTTTTTCTGTTCCTTAAGAGGTTTGCGTGTTATTTTCAATATGTATTTAATTATTATTCTTTTCTTTTTTTTCTTCTCTTTTGTGACTTGTGAATTTATTATGCTTTACCCTTATCTAGGCTTTAGAGGTATGTTTAAGGGCTCCTGTTTCCGAGTCGTTGACTCGTTTACAACGTGATCAATTGCAAAAATTTGCCCAGTATTTAATTAGTGAGCTGCCACAACAAATTTTGCCTACAGCTCAACGTTTACTGGACGAATTATTAAGTGAGCAGCCAACTGCCATAAATACAGTTTGTGGCGCTCCCGATCCTACGGCAGGTGCATCCATAAATGATCAAACAAATTGGTATTTGGATGAGAAAACCTTGCATGAAAATATCAAGAAGATATTAATAAAATTTGTTTTGCCGGCACCAATGGTTTACAGTGATGTAAATTACTTAACAAATTCCGCCCCACCGGCTGCCACAGAATGGAGTTCCCTGTTAAGACCCCTAAGGGGTCGTGAACCCGAGGGTATGTGGAATTTACTTTCCATAGTACGTGAAATGTATCGCCGCTGTGATCGTAATGCGGTCAGGCTTTTAGAAATCATAACCGAACAGTGTATGGCTTGCGATCAACTTTTGCTGTGGTGGTATCAGACCAAGCTCTCTCTAATGATGGGTTCTCATGGTCATAGTGGTGGTAAACATTCTAGCACTCATACCAATTCAAAAGCCATAGAACATGCCTGTTCATCATTGTTCGATGAAATAGTAGTTCTGTGGCGTTTGGCGGCTTTAAACCCTGGTTTGGCGCCAGATGAACGTGACATGCTGCATGCCCAGTTTACAGCCTGGCATTTAAAAATCTTGGACCGTGTTGTTAAGTGTCGCATGATGCCTTCGTCTTATAATAATAAACATCAACAAAATATGAGATCGGATGCTGAAATGTTTGTGGGTTTCAAGCCAGCGATTGAAGCCTGTTATTTGGATTGGGAAGAATATCCTATAGCTGGCATTACTCATACACATGAAACGAATCCCATTTACTATTCCCCCTTTACATGTTTTAAACATGCGGAAAATAAATGTGAAACCACCAATGGTGGTCAGTTGAATGCGACACAGGCCTTGATGGCAAATAATAAACACTATAACTATATAAGTACTTCATCGGATCACAACCAACATGGTGGCTTTAAACAAAGACTAGAAAGACCATTTCGTGAAAGGTTTTATATTTCATCCAGCAATAATTCCAGTAATTCTTCTAGTGATAGTGTACATGCACGTTTACATCAAGGTTTGGAAGTGCCGGGAGTATCTGCAGCCACTGGTTCACAAAACATTGGTGCTAGTGGTTTACAAAATGCTGGTGGTAGTTTAGAACACAAAACTTCGGCTGGAGGAGCTGTTGGAAGCGGCACTAGCCCCATGGGTCTTGATAATCAACCTTCAACATCCGCACAAGCCCAATCGTCTTCGGCGTCTGTGGTAACAGTTCAAGATCTACCAAGAGTACCTCTTGCTGGCTTGGCAGGAGCAGGTGGTGGAGCTAACAACGATGGCAATCGCTCTAGTGCAAGTAGTGAAGGATTTTGTGAGAACGATGACTTTGGTGGTGATAGTAGCAGCAACAACTTATGCGCATCTGATACAGATGGACGCAGTATAAATCCAGCCAAGTTTAACAGTAATAAACCTCCAATATCTACCCTCTCTCAATCAGATTCCCAGCAATCCTTTGATGTCTCTTCACCGGATGGTCTAGAAGATCCCACAGCTAAAATTGGCTTCTCTTTACCCACAACTCCCACAAATAAGGCAACCATTGTGGCAACCTTATCTTCACAATCTTCCTCAGATTCAACTTCCTCCTCTTCATCGGCATCATCGAATTCTTCATCCTCCTCCCTCTTAATAGCAGCAGGTTCAGAAACGCCGGGCTTAGAAATTGTAAAGCCTTTACGAACTACCGATGCCAGGCGTCTATCGAAGGATGAATCCTTTTCCTCTTCTAGTGATGAGTTTGTAACGCAAGACATTAATAATCGTCGTTCGAATGAGGACTTAACACCCGTGCCAAGTACTTCAGCGGCAGCTAGGGCTGCTTTAATGAAGGCCAGCAGTAATAGCAACAAAGTGACAGCATCTAATGAAGCTGTAGCAGTTAGTACCAGTAATGTGGCTAGCGTAAATAGTGGAGCGAGTAAAGTAGCGTCATCTTCAGCAGCAGCCATGCAAGCCGCGGTGTTCGCTGGTCCGTCAACTTCAGCTCAGTCTATGGCATCTTCTACATCTGCGGGTACAGAAAAACCTCATATTTTTTCCAATGTTCGTCCTTCAGACGATGCATGGGATATTTTACTAGCCAGAGCCGAGGGTCTTCATGCGCATGGTCACGGCAGGGAAGCCTGTATCTTAGCGGTGCGTTTGGCCGAGGAAATGCTGGAAAATCCACCCAATTTAATGATGGAAATGCCTCCGGCTCCCAAGAGGAAAGGAAAAAATAAAAATATCAATCCTATATCGCATCATTTGACCGTCTTGGCTTCGGCTACTCTTACAAAATGTGCTTTCCTCTGCACTGTTCTGTCAGAGAATTCGGAACATTATCATATAGGTTTTCGTATTTGTATATTTGCTTTGGAAATGCCCAGGCCTCCGGCATCCACCAAACCTTTAGAAGTTAAATTGGCCAATCAAGAAGCAGATATTCTAGCTTTACTGAAAAAGATACCTATAGATGAAATGGAACTTAATGTTATTAGAGATAGAGCTGAAAGATTGCGCAATGGCACGTTTAAATCTCGAGGAGAAGCTTTATTGCCTATTAATTTAGCTTCTTATATTTTTGATGCTTTGGTAATGCCTTCGGTGTCCATGAAAGATCAACGTATAAGATCCATGAGTATTTATAGGCCTGTAACTGATGAAAATCTAGGATTTGAGGCTGCGGTAGCTGCTTTGGGTCTTAAGGCTAATGTTTCTGAGGCGGAACATCCTTTGTTATGTGAGGGAACTCGCAGGCAACGTGGTGAGTTAGCATTGACTTTGTTATACTTCTATAAAGATGAGCCTCACAAAATTGCTAAGATTATGGAGAAGTTATTGGACCGAGAAATACACACTTTACTCAAAACCCAACTGCTGCCTGCTTACTACTCTAGTAATCCTCCTGTAAGGACACCGGCCAATTCAACCAATCGTCAGGGAGATGATTACAATAATAGACATGGTAATGTTTTACACGGTACAGCCCATAATGCAGCTGGTAATATGGAAATGTTTCCACCAGATTATGCCTCAGTAGGAGGTAATAGTAGACCCACAAGTTCGACCAGTGCTGAATTAGAGGTTAATATGGCAGGCATGAATATTTCTTCGCCCGCCAATCCATCTCACTTAACGCAATCACAAAGTAATCAAGGTTTACCCTCTAACGTAGCCATGGGATCACAACAAACCACTACAACACGTGTTAAGGATTTAAGATATAAAGGAAAACGGGCCTATCCCTCCATACCCAATCAGCCCTCAGAAGCCAGTGCCCACTTTATGTTTGAACTGGCTAAAACGGTGTTAGTAAAAGCTGGAGGAAATAGTTCTACATCATTGTTCACTCAAGCTACTGCCAATCATAACCACCATGGTCCCCATCGTGGCTTGCACATGTGCGCCTTTCAATTGGGCCTTTACGCATTAGGCTTGCACAATTGTGTTAGTCCCAATTGGTTGTCACGTACTTATTCTTCTCATGTTTCTTGGATAATTGGTCAGGCGATGGAAATCGGAGCACCGGCCATTAGTTTCTTAATAGATACTTGGGAAGGTCACTTAACACCCCCCGAAGCTGCCAATATGGCCGATAGGGCATCTCGTGGCTGGGACAGTAACTATCCAGCTGCTGAACTTGCTCTTTCGGTACTACCACATGCTGCCGCTTTAAATCCCAATGAGATCCAGCGAGCTATACTGCAGTGCAAGGAGCAAAGTGATTATATGTTGGAAAGAGCCTGTATTACTGTGGAAAATGCTGCAAAGGGAGGAGGCGTGTATCCGGAGGTACTATTTCAGGTGGCGCACTATTGGTACGAATTGTACATGCGTAACACTCCCAATAGTGGAGAGCATGAACATGATGATCATTTGGATCATTCGGCAGCTGTATCGGCTTTGATAGAATCTCATCAACATCATGAAATGCAAATGCAGCAGGCTGCTGCTCAGCAACAGGCAGCTGCCAATCAACAGGCCATGGTGGGACCTCCGTTACAAGGACCACCCGGTGGTCCGGGAGGACCACAACCACCTGGTCAAGTAGTGGTAACAACAGCACCTCCCACATTTCAACAACAAGTGCCCACTTTGGCACCTGTGGGTTTATCGCCGTATAATCCTTATGGATTTTGTCAAGGTCTTTATCATCATAATCTGCAATATCCGACTAATCAAATACCCTTGTATTTGCCACAAGGACCACCGCCTGGGCCTCCACCACCACAAGCATATCCTGGTTATCCACCACCTCAACAAGCACCCGGAGGACCCAATAGCCAAGCGCCCAATGGCGGCAATGCCCCGCCACAGGCTTATGTACATCCGGCCCAACAGGGCGGATCATTTCCCCAAATGCCACCTCAAGCTGCTTATCAAGCAGCCGCAATGCAATGTGGACCACCACCAACAGCATTTGTGCCACCTCCACCCCAAGGTCCTCCCGTCCCACCAACTGGACCACCACTAATGCCACAGCCACCAAGCATGCAAGCAGCTGCGGCAGCTGTTTACTATGGACAACAAGGACCACCACCCTCGGTACAACATCCGTCTGCCCAACAAGCAGCAGCTGCTCAAATGGCTGCCATGGCCCATCAACAAATGCGTGCCAATCAGCAGCAACAACAGCAAGTGTATCCGTTTGTTCAACCGCCCCAACAACAGGTTCCGCACCAGCAACCACCACACAATATGGGCCATGCGGGACAGCACCATCAACAGATGCAGCCGCCACCACAACAGCAACAGCAAGCCAATCGTCAAAGACATCCCCATCAATTTACGTAAGTATTTATTTTTTTCGCTGAAAGTATTGAAAATATTTTTCTTAAAATAAATTTTTGCTACAGACCCGCTCAACTTCGTTATTTATTGGCTGCCTACAATGTTGGTATGTTAGCCATGGAGACATTAGCTCGGCGCGTTCACGACGACCGTCCTCAAGCTAAATATGCGCGAAATCCTCCCTATGGGGATGATGTTAAATGGCTTTTGAGAATATCTAAAAAGTTGGGTTCTCAATATCTGCATCAATTCTGCGTTTGTGCGGTCAACTCGATAGTTAGCCCGTTTGTTCTACACGATGTAGCCATTGAATCGGCCCATTATTTGGGTCGCAATAATCATCAATTGGTTATGCAACATTTAAGATCGGCTCTAACACCACTCGTGCAAAAATGCCAACAAATGTGAGTAGTGTTTGTTTTTTTCTTTGTAATAGGAGATTAATTTAACTTTTTATTCATTCATTTATTTGTTTTTTTTTTTTTGTCTTTTAGGTATATTCAATGTATTCATCAAAAATTGTATCATTTGACACCAGCCGATTATGAGGACTTCGCAAGTATAATTGTATCCGCTCGTTCTGCTTTTCAAATAACACCCGAAGGTAGTGCTCAATTTAAAGATTGGTTACAATCGATTAAGAGGTAAGATTATGAATATATATAAAGCAGTGATGCCCAAAAGTTCCTTATGAAAGAGCAAACACCGATACAATGAAGAACAATAACAAAAATAATAAGATGAAGTTGTTTGTGTATTTTATATTGGTAGTGCTGGGTGATATATGTGTGTATTGAAACACTCGGTATATAGCTAAGCGCTTTTACAAAAACAAATGAGTACCAAGCGCATAGGGCTTGGGAACCCTTGATTTTAAGGATTTACATGGAATAAAAAATAGTTTTATCCTTTTTTTAAGTAAGAACTACTTGTCTTCATAATTATCTCGATGGCCTAATTAATTGTAATTTGAAGTTTGTTCTTAAACCTTTTAGTGATAATATTTTTTTAGTTGTTTATCATTTTTTAAGCCAAAAACTCAAGCCGTACAAATTTTATTTATTTTTAAACAAGTACAAAAAAAGTTTACATCCACAGTCGGCCCATTTTCCCAAAAGTTCCTAATATGTGTTCTTTTTTCATATCAGATCTAAACGCAATTTAATGTGTATTTTTATTTCATTTGGTTAAGAAGATATAAAAGATATAACCCCTCAAAGTCCTTTTTCCAAATTCCCTGTCCCCTTTTAAAGATACACTTTGTGTAGAGTTCTAGCTCAAATATTTAAGGAAATCCACAAACGCTTAATGTCTTTTGATTTTTAGGTCGAAATCTTGTAAAAAGGAGTTGTGGACACAAATAAATGCCGCCCTTCAAAGCAATGCCAAATGACAAAGACTTGATTCACATAGTATGACCACAGTAGCAGCCGTAGGAACTAACGCTGCCACTTCCACAACTTCGGCATCAGTAGCTGCAGCAGCCGCAGTAAATTCATCAACATCATCAGCCTCTATATTGGCAGCAGTTAATGTTGCGGCCATACCAAATGCAGCCGCAACAAATACAAGCAATATTGTAGCTGGACCAACGACATCATCATCATCATCTGCGCTATCTTCATCAAACACAGCATCAACAACAAATCCTGCCACCAACAATAGTAACAATGTAAACAACGCAAATAGCAATCCGTCAAATGTCCTCTTCGAGGGACCAACATGTAGTAAAAATGTCACGAATACCGCGACGGCGGAAGCAACACAGCGTAATTTAACGTCACCACTTTCAACAACTTCGGTATCATCGGCCATTTCAGCCACACCGACAACAACATCAGCAGCCTCCTCTCTAACATCATCGACTGGTTCGTTTTCGTATGGATATGGAAGCCAACAACAAATGGATACAGCAGGAGCAACATCATCAGCTTCTTCATCCTCTGCCTCAACTTTGCAGCCTTCGGCAAGTGGTAGTAAAAATGATTCATCTGCAGTGGCAGCTGTGCCCAATGCTGCCTCCTCAACAATGTTGTCCGATGCATATCATCATCAACAAATGCAATTACAATTGCAGCAACAATTCGAACAACATTATCAAATACAAAACTACTACCATCAAGCTCAACAGCAGCAACATCAGCAAATACAACAATATCAGGATTTCTATGACCAACAAATGTATTTACAACAACAGCAGCAACAACAACAAAATCCAGGAAATCCTTTACTCTATACAAATGATCAATTGCAACAGCGACATTTATATAATGTGGCCGCTGTTGCTGCTGCAGCTGTTGCCACGGTACGAACACAGCCGCCACCACCTCCACCCCCAATGCCCGCAGCACCAACACAGCAACAATCTTTGGTTTTAATGGCGAGCAATGTCTCGGCAACATCATCTACAGCGTGTCTAACAAATGTTTCAAATGCAGCTGGTACTGCAACAACCACCACAAGCGCCAATAACAACATAATAAGCAACAACAATAACAACAATAATAATACAACAACATTTACACCACAAACCATAAATTTTGTTAATGCCACAAGTGTTGGTGGCGGCACCATAGCAATGGATTTTCAAAACTATCATCATCATCATCCCCATCAGCAACAACAACAACATCATCTTCATCCACATCACCCACAAACTCATCATACAACAGTTACAACAAATAATACAAATATTGCTGCTGGCACAGCTTCTTCATCATCTTCATCCGGCTCATCATCATCACCATCCTCAGCATCATCGGTATCAATTAATTTGCAACAACCATCATTTGTCACTACACCCCCAACTGTTGCTGTTGTTCATGCCTCCCCTCCACAAGGTGTTGTAAATCAACATCATGGTCACAGCCATGGCCACCACCATCATCATCATCACCATCACTCTCAATTGCAGCAACAGCAACAACAACATCAGCAACAGCAGCCACCTCATCATCATCAACAACAGCAACAACATCAATTGCATCATCAATATCATCATTTGTCTCAGCTGAGCCATTATCATCAGCAACTTTAACAACGTTTTTATTACATGCTCTTTGAATTGTAAGAATTATTTCAGCTACACTAAATTTATTCTCATCTCTCTACTCTGGTTTATTTCCCTGTTTGTCGTTATTTATGTCCTTTGTAAACATAATTTTCTCTAAATTTGAATATTTTTTTTCTACTTTAGTTCAATTCTATTATTTGAATTTATATTTCATTTGTTATATGTAACTCAAAAATATTCTAAAACTTGAAATTATTTTTCTTTTTGTAACTGAATTGTTAGAGTTAATTTTTCTTAAAATCACAAATATCATTTAGATTTTTTTTGTTAGAAATTTGTTTAATATTGAATCATTAGCTCATTTTATATAAACTTTTTCAATATTAAATTGGAATTACAATTTATTTATAACTTTTTTTTTTAATAAATACCTAATAAGGTTTTTCAAATTTTATTATTAAACTAAAAAAAACTTTTTTCGATTTTAGAAATTTGAATTCGTCACAACTTTAAAGATTACTTTTGATTTCGAATTAAATTTCACATAAAATTGATTTCTTACGATATTAAGCCTTTGTCTTTTCGCACGTCAACTATTAATGCTTTATCCTCTGCTGGCCTCATATGTATCCCATTTATGGAAGGCCGAAAATAATAGTAATAGAGGATTTTGATTCAAGATACCCAACACAACAAATTTGAATTTGAACTGAAAAATTTTGAGATATAAAACAGGGTTGTTACCAGCCTAACTCGATTCGAAAGAAATTATTTTCGAAACATAATGCTTTAAGCATACAAATTGGAACAGTTTTATTTTCGAATCGAGATACGCAGTTACCCCCCAGTACTTTTCATCAAAAACATGAGTAGGTACTGGTTATGAGCCATGTCACAGAACTCAATTCCGTTCGGAAGTGAAATGGGTTCCGTATTTTGCTTCAATGGAAAAAGTGAAATGCAATTTTTTTCGGAATGAAGCCATTTTCAAAGTGAAATAGAATTTGTATATTTTTCTTTGTTTTTTTCAATATTTGATTAATTTATTTAATTAATCAGTGTTATTTGTTGAAACGAAGATAAAGTTTTTATTTTGGAATCTATAGAACCTAAATCAATTGGAACTTGTGACATGTCAATTTTTTGCTGTTTTGAGTTAATCATTGTATTCGATTTCCTTCCCTTCTTATTTGGCTTCAACAGCTAATCTCTAACTTTGAATAGATTTATAAGGTTTTTATGGTCAATGTTACTATGAACTTGTATGAAAAATACAAACTTTAAATCAAACTTTCTCAAAACTATTTTTTTTGACATTGGCCCTTTTAGCACCAAACCACAGATATAGTATACAAAATGGACATTTTTTACACTAAGTATGAAAAAGAATATCACTTAAATGACCACCGTTTTCATCTTCGCACTGATGGGCTCGTTTTGGAGCATTTTCCATAAAATAAATTTAAAAATTTGTGGCTGTAACGTTCGAATTCATGCAACAGCGTTTGCCTTGAGTTCAAGGATTGTCTCTGGCTTGTTCACATACAATCGCTCCTTCAAATAACCCCAAAGAAAATAGTCGGGTGCCATAAATCTGGCGATCGTGCTGGCCAAATAATTTCAGAATTTCTGTAAATTATTCGCTCTCCAAAGAAATTGACTTAAAAGTGTCATTGTGTCTCGGATAGTGTAGGCAGTGGCTCCGTACTGCTGAAACCACATACCAGGTCTTTTTTCTAGAGCAGGACGTAAAAAATTGTCTATCATAAACCAATACTGCTCTCCATTTACGGTTACAGCACTTTCATCTTCATTGTCAAAAAAGTAGGGCCCAATGATATTTTCTGGTGTGACCCCACACTAAAAGGGTGCAATTGGCGTGGATGAGTGGCTCTTGGATTTTCAGAACCCCATATCCTACAGTTCTGCTTATTAGCAAAGCCATTCAAATGAAAATGAGCTTAAAATTTTCAATACAGTAGTTTTCATTTTTGGCCAACTTTTGAAATTTAACTGCAAAATTTAGACATTGCCGATTATCTGGCCGATTTGGTGAATATGAGAGATAAAGCTTTATGTTATTCAACACAGTAATTGCACGTCATGTCTCTTTAGAACATCAAAGTTGCGCCATCTGTTGTTAGCTTGACGTTTTGTGTAAGTTTTTATTTCTTTTACATCGACGGCGTGTTAATGATAGGGCTTGCCGCCGATGTGAATGCTGTGGTTATTATGTAATAATTACAGAAATTTGTGTTGCCGTAACCGGTTCTTTTTTTCTAAATTAAGATACAAGGGCGACCGATAAGTCTTTGGGTATTAAGAAATAGTCACGGGCCTAAACCTGGAAAATATGGCGGATGAGGAGGGGGCAATTCATAGCAAAATTTATGGATTTTTACAATTTCCATGTGGAAATAACTTTTCTTTTAAATTCTTCAATCAATGAACATAAAAAGTTGGTATATAGAATGTTTAACCCTCCTCATCCCTGAAGGAAGTCAATGTGAATTATACTCCATGCAACCCTAAAAAACGGTCGCCATGGTTTTTTTTTTTAGCAGAAAAGTTCACCTTTGGATTCTTTGGCGTCGATTCACCCTGACAAACCTACTATTCGGCCTCCGATGTGTTATGGTGAATCCTCGTTGCGTCTACGTTTACGAAACGATGCAAAAACTCGTGAACGATAAAGAGAGATTTTCAAACGGTTGCGTTTGTGGGTAGCCATCTTACGGAAAGCTTTCTCATAGCCAAATGATAATTTAAAAGTAATGCATATGTTGCCCTCATTCTCATCCACTTTTTATCTCCGATCCGCTAAAACCATATAGTGAATTTGTTCAATTGTTCTGAATGTAGACACACAACAGAAGGTTTAAACGTTTTTCATCTTTCGTGCATGGAAATGGAATTGACTTTATTTTTTGCGCAACTAAAAAAATTTCTCAGTTGACAAGGCAACCGAGTTTCTGTTATCGGTTATCAGTTGCCATGCGTAATGCCATTATGGCAACTGGCAACGAAATTAAAGTTGAGTTGCAATACAAGTAATGGTTTTTTGAAGCAACAGAAAAAAAATGTGTCAATTGCCAAGGCAACTGAGTTTCTGATATCGGTTATCAGTTGCCATACGCAATGCCATTATGGCAATTGACAGCATAATTAAAGCTTAATTGCAATACAAGTGATGTTTTTTGACAATTGACAAGGCAACTGAGGTTCTTGTATCGGTTATCAATTGCCATAGGTAATCCCATTATGGCAATTTTCTTGTAAAAACGAAAAAATTGCTCATTTGACAAGGCAACTGAGTTTCTGTTATCGGTTATCAGTTGCCATACTTAAAGCCATTATGGCAATTGGCAACTCAACTTTAATTGTGATTTATACACAATCGAGCCATTAGTGATCATCTTTTTCCATTTTCTTCTAAAATCCAGAGGTAGTGTGATATAAAGGGCTGTAAGTTTGGGTAAAACCTTTTAAAAGAAATGATGGTCACTTTACCCCTATTGCGGTGTTCAACTCATCTCAGTTTGGTCGTCCGCCAATCGACCCAACTTTCACTCAACCAAATAATTTATTGATATTGCGGAATTAAAAAACGTTGAGTTCCGCAATATCAAAAAATAATTTGGTTGAATGAAAGTTGGGTTGACTGGCAGGCGACCAAACTGAGTTGAGTTAAGGACGGCAGTAGATGCAGAAATTAGTTTAAAAAATTGTAATCAAAAATCGGGTAAGATGGGAAATGAAATTACTATTGTAATTTAGCAAAGACTAAAACAATTATTGAGTATGAAAACAAAATTGGGTAACTTTCGGCTACAACGGATAGTTTCGGTATCGTACGTAAACATTACTAAAATATTAAACATATGAAAATAATAGGTCTGTTTCTTTACTTTCTGGATGAGTTCGGACAAATGAGAGAAATTTGTGGTTACTCTCTTAAATAACAAAACTTACTCAAAAATACTGGAACACAAAACACCAAAATTTCAATCCACAAGTTTTTAATATTGAAAATATTAAAATAAATGTTTTGAAATTATCAAAAACATTTTGGTTTTGCTTTGTTTAATTTTAAAAACCATTTTTTTATTTTGTATTAACATTCATGAAAGTAATTTAATAACCAAATTTACTTGAAGTCTGAGTAGTTTTGTTTAAGAGGGCAAATGAAATTACTCTATCAATTTAGCAAAGACTCAAACCATTATTGAGTAGTGGCACATACATTTGTGAAGTTTTTGCCCCTACTACCATTCTCAACTCAACTCAGTTTGGTCGTCTCCCAGTCGACCCAACTTTCACTCAACTAAATTATTTTTTGATATTGCAGAACTAAAAACATTGGCAGACGACCAAACTGAGTTAAGTTGAGAACTGCAATAAGGACATTTGGTAACTTCGAACTGTTTTGGGTACTTTCGTTATCTCACGGGAACGCAACTAAAACATGAAACAATTCTTTAAATTAAATTTAACACCACCGTTTTAATGTATAATTTTTTACATCTGTTTTAAACCAATAACTTAAACAATTTAAAAAATCATACACAGACTGACAAATTTTATAATTATTTCTATTTATTTTCTTCATTATTAATATGTTATACTATTCTAGAAAAATGGTGACTGTTTAAACAATAGTTTTTCTTTACTTTTTCAAAGTTTATTTAAATATTTAACAAAAACAAAAAACATAATAGAGAAATCTTATTAAAAGAATTTTTAGACCGTTAATTTACTTTAACTATTTAACTTTTTATTAACTAATTTTAAAATTAAGAATACAAATGAAATAAAAATTTTAAAAGAAAACGAAAATATTTTATTTAATTTGATTTGAAAGTCAAGTTTGTTTTTAAACCCCTCTATAATTTCAGAATGTGTTCATCATTTTTAATTTAAAAAAAAATCTAGATTTTTTTTTAATATTTTATTTTAACCTTTTTTTTTTGTTTTTTTAATAAAGTTTTTTATTTACAAGTTTATATATTTTTTTATTATACATTTTATATTTTATACATATAACTTATACATATACATAAACATACATACATATACATAAAATATTTTTATATATTAAATTTATTTAATTTAATTTAGTTTTTTTTTCAGCTAAAATTTAAGCTTATACATAAATTTTTATTTTTTGAAATTTTTATTTAAATTAAATCATTTCTTTGTAAATTTCTTTATATACATCAAATTTTTTTAAATTTTTTTTGCAGTTTTGAATAAATATGGTTTTTTGGATTTATTTCAAAACTCACTTCAAAAAAAGAAACCCTCTTATGTGTAGTTTTATTTTTTTTTTAATTTCATTTTGTTCCTGTTTTTAGTTTTGAAAATCCTTGAATTAACACCTAAACAAAAATCTCTTCAAATTGAAGATTGTGTAAAGAATATTTTTGAATATTAAAATTAGAGTATTGAAAAAAATAAACTCTATTGTAAAAAATTTTAATAATAAATATATCAAACTAAAACCTAAATAGCACTAAATTGAATTAAATGAAATCATTATAACAAAAAACAAAAACTAATTGCTTTATACAAATACTGCCAATTTTAAGTTTTGTATACTAACTATTGTTTTTTTTTATTTTTATTACAAAATTTAAAAAAAAAAAAATTGCAACCTCAATTGTTAAATGAACGAAATTTGTGACATGCCTGAATATTTTAGAATATTTTGTTTCAGAATTTTCTAGGTCAAGTTAAATTTTAATATTTTAAGAAATGATTTCAAGTGTCACACTTTACTATCATTACCAGCAATAACCGATTTAATAACTGTTATACAAAAGTATTATCTTTAGGATAACTGTTATATAAAAGTATTTTCTTTATTATAACTGTTATATAAAAGTATTCTCTACAGGATAACTGTAAAATTATACTGCAATAATAATATTTCTTATATTTATAGAAAATTATTCTTCTTATAGGAAATTTTTAAAATTTCCCATAAAAATGGAACAATTTTAAAATTTTGAAAATTTCCTATACAAATAGTAAATTTTTGAAATCACCGACAAAAATGGGAAATTTTTTGATATATCCTATAAATATCCCATAAAAATGGTAAAGTTTGAAAATTTCCCATTAAAAAAATGAGAATTTTTGAAATTTCCTATAAAAAATGAGAATTTTTGAAATTACCTAAAAAAAAGGGAAATTTTGAAAATTTTCTATAAAAATGGGAAATTTTTGAAATATTCTAAAAAAATGGGAAATTTTTGAAATATCCTAAAAAATGGGAAATTTTTGATATATCCTATAAAAATGGGATTTTTTTAAATATCCCATAAAAATGGTAAAGTTTGAAAATTTCCCATAAAAAAATGAGAATTTATGAAATTTCCTATATAAAAAAAAGAGAATTTTTGAAATTTCCTATAAAAAGGGGAAATTTTGAAAATTTTCTATAAAAATGGGAAATTTTTGAAATATCCTATCCTAAAAATGGGAAATTTTTGAAATATCCTAAAAAAATGGGAAATTTTTGAAATTTAAAGAAATTTGAAATTTCATTAGAAATTTAGTACAAGAAATAAAATGATGTTTTGCAAAATTTCAATGTCCCCAGCGTCGAATTTCATCTCGATTTTTCAAATGGCCCCAGAGAAAATCCAGCGACATCAAAATCGAGAAACTAAGCGATCAGGAAATTTATATATTAACTGAATTGTACTGCAGGCAGTGAGACTTGTGGCGCCATCTTGCTGAAACCAAAGTTCATTGAAGGCAACATCAGCGTCTTTTACGACACTATAAATAACAACAGTCATAGACGACTTGCTCGAGCTGTCCAACATGTGTCGTCGAGGATTTAACATTGTCGTATACCCGTCTTTGATAATTTCTTAAAGACAGGGCCAACTGGGACTGTTTGTGGATTTTGCGAGCCAAATATACGACAATTCTGTTTTTATTTCAAACTTCCAATTCGCTTAAGACATGTCAAAGCATGACATCTTAATTCTTGACATTTTGTCATTTGAATTTCTAACCTCAAATTTGGGCACAATTTATTTGGAAACAAATTTTGTCAAAATTCGGTACAAACAAATTCGGGACTATAATTTACATTAGTTTCGCTTAAAAAATTGCTATACAAATTTGATGTCTTAATATATTGGAACAACTTTGTACTATACAAGCCCAGCGTTACCAAATAGTTGGAAGAAAATTATTTAAAAAATTTTTGGATGAAATATCCTCTTGATTCGTATTCCCAAATCAAATCAATTTTTTTTTGAACCTCACCATCTCCGTTCTCGATGAAATTTTAGATATGCATTCTCCAAGTTTATACGAAAATTTTAAATTGGCTTTGTTTGAAATTTTAAGGCGGTTCAATTTATCTGCCTATAACTTTTGATATAATTTATTAATTTAAACTCATATTAATGCGCATGTTCTGTAGTTTTATGTTTCTTAATTAAAAGATTAAATGATTTATTTCAGGGCAAGGGATACTAATTATGCAGTTGGAATTCAAAATTTGTAAATTTGTATGACTTGTTTTACAAAAAGTCTATTATTTTGCGATGGTCCCATGGGACAATTTTTTGGTTTTTATTATATGTTGTTAACACTACTATTCATATTTAAGAGTAGAATAAAGCAAATGGCAGATTTGTTTTATGAGATATCCTTGAGTCAAGGTCATAATTTATTTTGCATGTTCTCTACACCATTTTCAATTGTAATTGAGAAATTTTCAATTAATTGAGAAATTTTCAATTAATTGAGAAATTTTCAATTGAAATTGAGAATTTTCAATTGAAATTGAGAAATATTCAATTGGAATTGGGAATTTTCAATTGAAATTGAGAAATTTTCAATTGAAATTAAACTTTTCAATTGAAATTGAGAAATATTCAATTGAAATTGAGAATTTTCAGTTGAAAATGAGAAATTTTCAATTGAAGTTGAGAAATATTCAATTGAAATTGAGAATTTTTCAATTGAAAATGAGAATTTTTCAATTGAAATTGAGAAAATCCCAATTGAAAATGAGAAATATTCAATTGAAATTTAGAATTTTTAAATTTAAATTGAGAATTTTTCAATTGAAATTGAGAATTTTTCAATTGAAATTGAGAAAAGCCCAATTGAAAATGAGGTTGATTTTTTTAATTGAAATTGAGAAATTTTCAATTTGAAATGAGAAATTTCCAATTGAAAATGAGAAATTTCCAATTGAAAATGAGAAATTTTCAATTGAAAATGAGAAATTTTCAATTGAAAATAAGAAACTTTCAATTGAAATTGAGAATTTTAGAATTGAAAATGAGAAAACCTACATTGAAATTTCATTTGGGGTTTTCTCAATTTCAATTGAAAAATTCTCAATTTAAATTTAAAATTTCTCAATTCCAATTGAAAATTTCTCAATTTCAATTGAAAATTTCTCATTTTCAATTGAAAATTTCCCATTTTCAATTGAAAACTTCTAAATTTCAATTAAAAAATTCAACCTCATTTTCAATTGTGCTTTTCTCAATTTCAATTGAAAAATTCTCAATTTAAATTTAAAAATTCTCAATTTAAATTTAAAAATTTTCAATTTCAATTGAAAATTTCTCAATTTCAATTGGGCTTTTCTCAATTTCAATTCAAAAATTCTCAATTTCATTTAAAAATTTCTCAATTTCAATTGAATGTTTCTCATTTCCAATTAAGGTTTTCTCAATTTCAATTGAAAATTTCTCATTTTTAATTGAAAATTCTCAATTTCAATTGAAAGTTTCTCAAAATTTCAAATGAAAATTCTCAATGTCAATTGAAAATTTCACATTTTCAATTGAAAATTTCTCATTTTCAATTGAAAATTTCTCATTTTCAATTGAAAATTCTCAATTTCAATTGAAAATTTCTCAATTTCAATTGAATATTCTCGATTTCAATTGAATATTTCTCAATTTCAATTGAAAATGGTGTAGTATCGGGTTATCCATTTTGCGGTTTCAAAAGTAAACGTAAATAAAACAATTATAAAATATTTTTTTTCTTCTTATATTTCTTTTTTTATGTGTGAAACACTACATCATTTCAATGAACACCACGCGAAATATTGCAAGCACTGATTGGGCGGTATTTCAGCCATAACTTGACGAATGTTGGTTTTTAAGTGCTCAAGAGTTACCTGCATAAACACGGTAGCCCCACAAAAAAGTCTAATAGTGTAAAATCTCATGTTCTTGGTGGCCAGTTGACATCGCCACGACGAGAAATTACGCCTCCAGGAAATGTTTCCTGCAATCAAGTTCGCTCGAGTTGCATGGCATGTGGCACCGTCTTGTTGAAACCACATATTCTCCAAGTCGTATTCTTCAATGGTAAGCAAAAAAGTCGGTTATCATATGACTATAACGCTCCGAATTCACGGAATCGACACATTCAGGTCTTCGATATTTTCAGCGGGACGAGCGAAAAGATGATGAACAGGCCTTAAAATATTTGTAACCGCTGCAGTCTCTTCCAGTTTCTTAACAATTTTTCAAATTGCTTGCGATTATGTAAACCATAATCTCCTCTTAAAGCACGATGTATGGCTGTTGCAGAATCACAATTTTTGTACTTGTTTTGATAATTTTTATGCGTTGTATGATACCTAAGCGATTTATTCTCGTCAATGTCAGACTTTCAACTGAAAAGATAAAAATTGGTTTAACAACTAAATTTGACAGATGTCGAATTCCAGTCCTATACTTTTAAACCACGAAATGGATAACAGTTTACATGATTATTATTTTTTTTTAATTTAAAGAACATAAAACTACAGGACATATGCGAATTTAACATTTTTGAAGAACCCAAAAAATTGTATAAGCTTGGAAAATGAACACAGCAAATTTAATCGAAGTTGGAGATGCTGTTTCAAAATTTTTGTTTTGACCCTATTTCAAAATTTCTAATTTTATTGAAATTTATATTGAATACATTTTTTCATATTTGTATTCAATACAATTTAGGCTATCATAAACTGATATTTCAATTCAAAGATATCAATTTAATTTATTAGTTTCTGTGCGAAACTTTGTTTTTTGAAACCCCTAAAGTATGCTACATTTTTGTAAATCTACATTAAAAACGTTAAATTGAACGAAAGAAATTTCTTTCAAATTGTATGAAATGAAATTATTATTCACCTCATAAATATTAAAAAAAAACAACTAAATAAAAAAATATTAAATTAAAATTACATTATTTACATTGAATATAAATATTAAATATAAAATTAACAAACATAAAATAAATAAATACATACTTTACATATTAATAAAATATAAAATATATTATTTATATGATAAAATAAAAAAAAAAACATAACTTATCTAGGTGTAAGCAAAGATTTTAATCAAGACAAAAAAGTGTTCTTTTAAAAACCCAAACAGTTAATAAATATAATTTTAAAATATTAAATAAAACTAAAAAATCATATACACTGACAGTTTAAGCAAACGACAGACATACAGACACACAAAATACATCATACAAATCTACATAAATACTTTAAATATATTGTAAATTATGAAAGAAGAAAAAAACTTGCAAATAGTAGTTGTTAAATATATTTTACATTTTCCGCAAAACAAAAAAAAAATCAACATTTTAAACAATTTGACAAAAAATCCATGTAAAATTTGAAGCACTTAAATTATTTAAATTTATAAGAGAATAAACAAACGAATTAATTTAAACACAGTGCGATTCACTTAGATATACCCACCAACAAAATAAAAAATAAGCAAAAAGTCTATAATAAGAAATCGGCAGGGGCAAGTTGGTTTATTTTTGTAGGGGATATTAATGAGATAACACTTCAAAGCAAAAAAGTCAAAAGCTAAGGCACATACACGTGCTCATGAAATGTATGTTTGTTTGTGCGTTTATGTGTTTTTTATTGTTCGTATTTTTAACGAAAATTTTTCTCTAGAAAAATATTTTTAACGAAAATTTTTCTCTAGAAAAATATTTTTAACGAAAATTTTTTTCTAGAAAAATATTTTTAACGAAAATTTTTCTATAGAAAAATATTTTTAACGAAAATTTTTCTCTAGAAAAATATTTTTAACGAAAATTTTTCTCTAGAAAAATATTTTTAACGAAAATTTTTCTCTAGAAAAATAATTTTAACGAAAATTTTTTTCTAGAAAATAATTTTAACGAAAATTTTTCTATAGAAAAATATTTTTAACAAAAATTTTTCTATAGAAAAATATTTTTAACAAAAATTTTTCTATAGAAAAATATTTTTAACAAAAATTTTTCTAAAGAAAAATTTTTTTAACGAAAATTTTTCTAAAAAAAATTTTTTTAACGAAAATTTTTCTAAAGAAAAATTTTTTTAACGAAAATTTTTCTAAAGAAAAATTCTTTTAACGAAAATTGTTCTCTAGAAAAATATTTTTAACAAAAATTTATCTATAGAATAATATTTTTAACGAAAATTTTTTCTAGAAAAATTTTTTTAACGAATATTTTTTCTAAAAAAATTTTTTTAACTAAAATTTTTTCTAGAAAAATTTTTTTAACTAAAATTTTTTCTAGAAAAATTTTTTTAAAAAAATTTTCTGAAGAAAAGTTTTTTCAACGAAAATTTTTCTAAAGAAAAATTTTTTAACGAAAATTTTTCTAAAGAAAAGTTTTTGTAACGAAAATTTTTCTAAAGAAAAATTTTTTAAACGAAAATTTTTCTAAAGAAAAATTTTTTTAACGAAAATTTTTCTAAAGAAAAATTTTTTTAACGAAAATTTTTCTAAAGAAAAATTTTTTTAACGAAAAATTTTCTAAGGAAACATTTTTTTAACGAAAATTTTTCTAAAGAAAAATTTTTTTAACGAACATTTTTCTAAAGAAAAATTTTTTTAACGAAATTTTTCTAAAGAAAAATTTTTTTAACGAAAATTTTTATAAAGAAAATTTTTTTAACGAAAATTTTTCTATAGAAAAATATTTTCAACGAAAATTTTTCTCTAGAAAAATATTTCTAATGAAAATTTTTCTATAGAAAAATATTTTTAACGAAAATTTTTCTCTAGAAAAATATTTTTAACAAACATTTTCTATAGAAAAATATTTTTTACAGAAATTTTGCTGTAGAAAAATTTTTTGAACTAAAATTTTTCTCTAGAAAAATATTTTTAGCGAAAATTTTTCTCTAGAAAAATATTTTTAACAAAAATTATTCTCTAGAAAAATATTTTTAACGAAACTTTTTCTCTAGAAAAATATTTTTAACAAACATTTTTCTCTAGAAAATATTTTTAACGAAAATTTTTCTCTAGAAAAATATTTTCAACGAAAATTTTTCTCTAGAAAAATATTTTCAACGAAAATTTTTCTCTAGAAAAATATTTTTAACGAAAATTTTTCTCTAGAAAAATATTTTTAACGAAAATTTTTCTCTAGAAAAATATTTTTAACAAAAATTTTTCTACAGAAAAATATTTTTAACGAAAATTTTTCTCTAAAAAAATATTTTTTTAAAGAAAATTTTTCTATATTTATTATTATAAATATTTTTAACAAAAATTTTTCTCTAGAAAAATATTTTTAACAAAAATTTTTCTATAGAAAAATATTTTTAACAAAAATATTTTTAACAGAAATTTTTCTATAGAAAAATTTATTCGAACGAAAATTTTTCCATAGAAAAATTTTTCTGAACGAAATTTTTTCCATAGAAAAATTTTTTTGAACGAAAATTTTTCCATAGAATTTTTTTTTTTTTAATTTTCTATAGAAACATTTTTTTAACGAAAATTTTTCTATAGAAATTTTTTGTTTAACGAAAATTTTTCTATAGAAAATTTTTGTTTAACGAAAACTTTTATATAGGAAATTTTTGTTTAACGAAAATTTTTCTATAGAAAATTTTTGTTTAACGAAAATTTATCTATAGAAATTTTTTCTATAGAAAAATTTTTGTTTAACGAAAATTTTTCTATAGAAAAATAAAACAGAAAATTTTTTTAACGAAAATTTTTCTATAGAAAATTTTTTTAACGAAAATTTTTCTATAGAAAATTTTTGATGAACGAAAATTTTTCTATAGAAAATTTTTGTTGAACGAAAATTTTTGTTTAACGAAAATTTTTGTTTAACGAAAATTTTTGAAATTTATTTTGAACGAAAATTTTTTCTAAAGAAAAAATTTTTTAACGAAAATTTTTCTATAGAAAAAATTTTTAACAAAAATTTTTGAATATATTTTGAACGAAAATTTTTCTAAAGAAAAATTTTTTTAATGAAAATTTTCTCTTTCAAAAATTTACCGACTTACTTTAGCCGTTTTTTCTAAGTACCCATTTTACTAAGGCATTTTGGTTGGGTATATTTAAGTGAATCGGACTGTATTTAATAAAAAAAATTGACAAAAAGAAAAAATATGAAACAACTTAAATAACATAACAATTGAATACATACAAAAAGTATTAAAATTAGTAGTTTATTGTATTGTTTTATGCTGTTTTTTAAAACGTTTTTATTCGTCTAAAATATAAAACAAAAATTATTTATAAATAAAAAACAAATTATAAATAAATAAATATATTTCGCTTCTATTTACATTTAAATATTAAACCAGAAAAAAACAGCAATATACATAAATATATTTATATACACAATAGTTTATAAAATTAAAATAATTATATATATTAAACATATAAATATACATATAAATATATATATACATACTAACAATACATTAAAATATATTAAGTATAAACAATATTATAAAATATTAAATTATAAATCATAATTTAATTAAATATTAAGCAAATTATTCCCACAATTTGAAAATTTTCTATAAATCACAGACACACCTTTTCTCCCTATCTCTTTCACACACTCGATCACAAAAGTAAAAATTTACTTATTAAAGAATTAAATATTTTATTTTTCTTACAATAACATATTCCCTCTACTCCTTCCTATCAATAAATACCCGAATACTATATAAATTTGAAACAATGCACTACGGACCATCTACTTACAAATACAAATTTTCTCAACAATTTCAAAATTTATATATCCTAAGTCTTAAAATACCATTTTCTATAAAACTTCGATGCCCTTAAGGTACCATATTCTTTGTAGGGACAAAATTTTCTATAGATATTCAAAGTTTATTTAGATGTTGCACTTCCATACATTGATTGGAGGTATGGTCCTTTCGATAAGTCCCATAAAAAAAGAGTATATCGCTTCTACTCTAATTCGGAAATAATAATGGAGATGATTATCTAATGAGAGAAAGCTAAGGCACACACACGTGCTCATGAAATTTATGTTTCTTTCTAAAGACAAATATTTTTAACGAACATTTTTCTAAAGAAAAATATTTTTAACAAAAATTTTTCTATAGAAAAATATTTTTAACAAAAATTTTTCTATAGAAAAATATTTTTAACAAAAATTTTTCTATAGAAAAATTTTTGTTAAAAATTTAACAAATTTAACAAAAATATTTTTAACAAAAATTTTTCTATAGAAAAATATTTTTAACAAAAATTTTTCTATAGAAAAATATTTTTAACAAAAATTTTTCTATAGAAAAATATTTTTAACAAAAATTTTTCTATAGAAAAATATATTTAACAAAAATTTTTCTATAGAAAAATATTTTTAACAAAAATTTTTCTATAGAAAAATATATTTAACAAAAATTTTTCTATAGAAAAATATTTTTAACAAAAATTTTTCTATAGAAAAATATTTTTAACAAAAATTTTTCTATAGAAAAATATTTTTAACAAAAATTTTTCTATAGAAAAATATTTTTAACAAAAATTTTTCTATAGAAAAATGTTTTTAACAAAAATTTTTCTATAGAAAAATATTTTTAACAAAAATTTTTCTATAGAAAAATATTTTTAACAAAAATTTTTCTATAGAAAAATATTTTTAACAAAAATTTTTCTATAGAAAAATATTTTTAACAAAAATTTTTCTATAGAAAAATATTTTTAACAAAAATTTTTCTATAGAAAAATATTTTTAACAAAAATTTTTCTATAGAAAAATATTTTTAACAAAAATTTTTCTATAGAAAAATATTTTTAACAAAAATTTTTCTATAGAAAAATATTTTTAACAAAAATTTTTCTATAGAAAAATATTTTTAACAAAAATTTTTCTATAGAAAAATATTTTTAACAAAAATTTTTCTATAGAAAAATATTTTTAACAAAAATTTTTCTATTGAAAAATATTTTTAACAAAAATTTTTCTATAGAAAAATATTTTTAACAAAAATTTTTCTATAGAAAAATATTTTTAACAAAAATTTTTCTATAGAAAAATATTTTTAACAAAAATGTTTCTATAGAAAAATATTTTTAACAAAAATTTTTCTATAGAAAAATATTTTTAACAAAAATTTTTCTATAGAAAAATATTTTTAACAAAAATTTTTCTATAGAAAAATATTTTTAACAAAAATTTTTCTATAGAAAAATATTTTTAACAAAAATTTTTCTATAGAAAAATATTTTTAACAAAAATTTTTCTATAGAAAAATATTTTTAACAAAAATTTTTCTATAGAAAAATATTTTTAACAAAAATTTTTCTATAGAAAAATATTTTTAACAAAAATTTTTCTATAGAAAAATATTTTTAACAAAAATTTTTCTATAGAAAAATATTTTTAACAAAAATTTTTCTATAGAAAAATATTTTTAACAAAAATTTTTCTATAGAAAAATATTTTTAACAAAAATTTTTCTATAGAAAAATATTTTTAACAAAAATTTTTCTATTGAAAAATATTTTTAACAAAAATTTTTCTATAGAAAAATATTTTTAACAAAAATTTTTCTATAGAAAAATATTTTTAACAAAAATTTTTCTATAGAAAAATATTTTGAACAAAAATTTTTCTATAGAAAAATATTTTTAACAAAAATTTTTCTATAGAAAAATATTTTTAACAAAAATTTTTCTATAGAAAAATATTTTTAACAAAAATTTTTCTATAGAAAAATATTTTTAACAAAAAATTTCTATAGAAAAATATTTTTAACAAAAATTTTTCTATAGAAAAATATTTTTAACAAAAATTTTTCTATAGAAAAATATTTTTAACAAAAATTTTTCTATAGAAAAATATTTTTAACAAAAATTTTTCTATAGAAAAATATTTTTAACAAAAATTTTTCCATAGAAAAATATTTTTAACAAAAATTTTTCTATAGAAAAATATTTTTAACAAAAATTTTTCTATAGAAAAATATTTTTAACAAAAATTTTTCTATAGAAAAATATTTTTAACAAAAATTTTTCTATAGAAAAATATTTTTAACAAAAATTTTTCTATAGAAAAATATTTTTAACAAAAATTTTTCTATAGAAAAATATTTTTAACAAAAATTTTTCTATAGAAAAATATTTTTAACAAAAATTTTTCTATAGAAAAATATTTTTAACAAAAATTTTTCTATAGAAAAATATTTTTAACAAAAATTGTTTTATAGAAAAATATTTTTAACGAAATTTTTTCTATAGAAAAATATGTTTAACGAAAATGTTTCTATAGAAAAATATTTTTAACGAAAAATTTTCTGTAGACAAATATTTTGAACGAAAATTTTTCTAAAGAAAAATCTATATCCCTTACGTATCGGGACAAATTGTTATAGCGTTTTAAGAATTTCACTTCGAATTTATCTTATCTCAGTTCCGTAGTGTTATTGTCAAAAAAAGGACAAAATAAAAAAATGGTTTTTCTTTAACGATTTTATTAAGAATAAAAAATATTTAAATATAAAAACATAATTTAATACAAGAAAAAAAAAAAATAGTTTTTAAACAAATTATACATACATATAAATTATACAAAAAAAGTAAAATAAAATTTAAAAATACATAAAACTATAAATATACATATTAAAAAAAATATAAATATACATTTAAATATTAAATAAAAATTACATAAAAAAACTATTTAAATAAATATATATTTCAAATGAACAGAAAAATATAAACTTTAAAAAAGAAAACCTAAATAAAAAATAAAAACAACTTCAAAAAAAAGATCATTTGAGTTTTAATGGAGATCGGGAATTAGATCAGGGGCCAAATTACGGCATTCGATATCGATCGAAATCTTAGATATTTTGAAAACATTTGTATAGCATACTTTAAGGATAATCAAAATTATTTAAAATATGCACAGTTTACTATATTTTTTGAAGTTATTTGCCAAAAGATAAATAATATTAAAAGAGTTTTAATTGAACAATATATATTTTTAAAAACGAATCAAAATGGATACCAAATTTCAATAAACTTTTCGCATCGAAGTTACTTTGAACATCCCTAAAGTATACTTCACAATATTCGCTTAGAAGTCTGAGTTTTCGATCGATATCGAATGCGGTAATTTGTCCCCAGATTTGACCTATGACTTACACTTTGGGAATGACTTGTACTTTGACTATGACTTGCCCTTCAAAAAGGTTTTGCACTTTAGGAATGACACTTTATCTTCATGGAAAATATTTTGAAATGCAATACAAACATTTTTGATGATAAATATTTATTTATTTTATTTAATCTCGAAACCTAAAAGGCAAACCTAGTAAAATATTTAAATTAAAATCTTATTTGAAATTTCTTTTTTTCAAAATAAATATTTGAAAAGTGCGTAATTGGATGATTGAGCGTTTGCTGATAACAAATATTTTACGTCTGAGGAGTGGACAAATGAAAACTTCCGAAATTATATAAATTTTCCAACGGAGTTTCCCAAACTTTTAGGTTTGAAAATTTTTCAATAGAACATAAACGATATTTTATTGATAAGATAAAAATGATCATAACCTTTCTAGAGAAAAGCAAAGTTATTGTTAAGTTTTCTAAATAAAAGCTAAGGTATCGTTGAGTTTTCTAAAGAAAAGTAATGTTATCGTTAAGTTTTCTATAGAAAAGTAAAGATATCGATAACTTTTCTATAGAAAAAAAAGTTATCGATAACTTTTCTATAGAAAAGCAAAGTTATCGATAACTTTTCTATAGAAAAGCAAAGTTATCGATAACTTTTCTATAGAAAAGTAAAGTTATCGATAACTTTTCTAGAGAAAAGTAAAGTTATCGATAACTTTTCTATAGAAAAGTGAAGTTATCGATAACTTTTCTATAGAAAAGTAAAGTTATCGATAACTTTTCTATAGAAAAGTAAAGTTATCGATAACTTTTCTATAGAAAAGTAAAGTTATCGATAACTTTTCTATAGAAAAGTAAAGTTATCGATAACTTTTCTATAGAAAAGTAAAGTTATCGATAACTTTTCTATAGAAAAGTTAAGTTATCGATAACTTTTCTATAGAAAAGTAGAGTTATCGTTAAATTTTATATTAGAAAAGTAAAGTTATCGATAACTTTTCTATAGAAAAGTAAAGTTATCGATAACTTTTCTATAGAAAAGTAAAGTTATCGATAACTTTTCTATAGAAAAGTAAAGTTATCGATAACTTTTCTATAGAAAAGTAAAGTTATCGATAACTTTTCTATAGAAAAGTAAAGTTATCGATAACTTTTCTATAGAAAAGTAAAGTTATCGATAACTTTTCTATAGAAAAGTAAAGTTATCGATAACTTTTCTATAGAAAAGTAAAGTTATCGATAACATTTATATAGAAAAGTAGAGTTATCGTTAAATTTTATATTAGAAAAGTAAAGTTATCGATAACTTTTCTATAGAAAAGTAAAGTTATCGATAACTTTTCTATAGAAAAGTAAAGTTATCGATAACTTTTCTATAGAAAAAAAAGTTATCGATAACTTTTCTATAGAAAAGTAAAGTTATCGATAACTTTTCTATAGAAAAGTAAAGTTATCGATAACTTTTCTATAGAAAAGTAAAGTTGTCGATAACTTTTCTATAGAAAAGTAAAGTTATCGATAACTTTTCTATAGAAAAGTAAAGTTGTCGATAACTTTTCTATATAAAAGTAAAGTTATCGATAACTTTTCTATAGAAAAGTAAAGTTATCGATAACTTTTCTATAGAAAAGTAAAGTTATCGATAACTTTTCTATAGAAAAGTAAAGTTATCGATAACTTTTCTATAGAAAAGTAAAGTTATCGATAACTTTTCTATAGAAAAGTATAGTTATCGATAACTTTTCTAAAAAAAAAATTCTACAGAAAATTTTTCATTAAGAAAAAATTTCTATAGAAAATTTTTTATTAAGAAATAATTTCTATAGAAAATTTTTCATTAAGAAAAAATTTCTATAGAAAATTTTTTATTAAGAAATAATTTCTATAGAAAATTTTTTATTAAGAAAAAATTTCTATAGAAAATTTTTCATTAAAAAAATATTACTATAGAAAATTTTTCATTAAGAAAAAATTTCTATAGAAAATTTTTTATTAAGAAAAAATTTCTATAGAAAATTTTCTATTAAGAAAAAATTTCTATAGAAAATTTTTCATTAAGAAAAAATTTCTATAGAAAATTTTTCATTAAGAAAAAATTTCTATAGAAAATTTTTCATTAAGAAAAAATTTCTATAGAAAATTTTTCATTACGAAAAAATTTCTATAGAAAATTTTTCATTAAGAAAAAATTTCTATAGAAAATTTTTCATTAAGAAAAAATTTCTATAGAAAATTTTTCATTACGAAAAAATTTCTATAGAAAATTTTTCATTAAGAAAAAATTTCTATAGAAAATTTTTCATTAAGAAAAAATTTCTATAGAAAATTTTTCATTAAGAAAAAATTTCTATAGAAAATTTTTCATTAAGAAAAAATTTCTATAGAAAATTTTTCATTAAGAATAAGCTATAGTGAAGTTTTCCATAGAAAAGTATAGTAGTACAACATTTAGTCACTGGTATTTTAAAGAAAAAAAAGCTTGAGAACCTCTGTCTTTTTGCAAACACGAGATACTCTCCATTACACGGTTCATTTTAATAAAAACAAAAACAAGTATATATTAAAAACAATACGTTCGAGCGGAAAAAGCCAAGCGTCTTCCCATGTGTCTAAAAATCAACAGCTGATTTGCGGCGGACCTCATGGGTGAGATTCTTTTTAAAACTAATGCAAAAGTATGAGTATTTAAGGCGCATATTCGTAGAACCAAACCAAAACAAACCGATTTATACCAACATTTTATTAGTATTACAGGCAAATTCACTTGTATCGTCAATTTGTTGTGCGAGTATATTGTCGTCATAAAGAGTCGTCGCTACTGAGAGTAAAAAATAAAAATAACGGGGGTACGGGTGACCGAATATCTATAAGAACTAAATCGTGCGAGTATGAATGAAATAAAATAAAATAAAACTGGCCAGAGCTGCAGTCTCTACAGATTTTGCTTCGTCGATACTTTCGCCGTTGAGAGGTTAGAAGGAAATCTTAATTTGTTGCTGTTGCCACTAACACTGCTATTGCTATCAATGTTGCTATTGCTGTCGTACTATACTACGACAGCTGCTGCTGCTGTACTAACGATGTTGATGATAAATATTGTTGTCGTCTCGGCTGAGTGTGTGTATCGTATTATAAAAACCTAAAGCACATTCGTTAGATTTGTCATTCGTCTGACAATTTACAAAACTTTCAATAGAAATTTTGAAACGGTCAAAAACGCTTTCAGTAGTTGTTTTACGCGATACTAGGCCAGCAGCAGCAACAAGATTTTGTTCTTATAACTACTGCCTTGTATTTTTGATTTGATTCAAAGTTGTAATAAAAAATTTGTTTTTTTTTATTTTAAATTTCTATTTGATTTGTAAACAAAGTTACGAGTAAGATATTTGACAAAATGCCTTTTGCCCGGGAACAATTGGAATCGTTTAGCAATGAAAAATTGTGCAAATCCGATACAATCAAATTGAGAAATAAACATATTGGGTAAGTTTCCTTAAATTTTTTTTTGATCAAAATATTGGAAAAAAGTGTAAAATGGTTAAAGTGAAATTATTTTTTAAAAAAAAGTTCCTCCTTTTGCTTAAAAACTTAAAAATAATTTAAGCCGAAAACTTTTCTATAGACAAATTTAAACATCAAAAATTTTCTATACAAAATTTTGACACCTAAAATTTTTTATAAAAGAAAAAACTTTTTTTAAGAAAAATTTCTTTAGAAAAATTTTGATACCAAAAATTTTTTATTGACAAAATTTTTGATACCAACATTTTTTTTACAAAAATTTTAATAAAAAAAATTTCTTTAGAAAAATTTGTAATACTAAAAATTTTCTTTAGAAAAAACTTTTGATACTAAAAATTTTCAAACCAAAAATTTTGATACCAAAAATTTTATTTAGAAAAACTTTGATATAGAAAAATTTTGATTCAAAAAATTTTATATAGAAAAATTTTGATTCCAAAATTTTCTATAGAAAAATATTGATTCCAAAATTTTCTTAGAGAAATTTTGATTCCAAAAATTTTCTATGGAAAAATTTTAATTACGAACAATTTCTATAAAAGAGCTTATCGTGGCTCCTTGAAAGGACTAATTTTGTCTCTATAGATCAATCGTGGCTATTTATGGAATTCAATATTGGCTATAAGGCAATCGTGGCTTTTTTTTAGAAGGCAATAGTGGCAAATCGTGACTACCTACAGCACTAATCGTGGCTATTTCGGGAGATAATAGTGGCTAATCGTGACTACCTATAGGAGCAATCGTGGCTCTTTTTGGGAGACAATCGTGGCTAATTAAAGAAGACAATCGTGGCTTTTTTGGAAGACAATCGTGGCCTAATCGCGGCTTCTTATAAAAACAATATTGGCTCCTTATAAAGACCAATATTGACTTCTTGTAGAATACCAATCGTGGCTAATTATAGAAGCCAATCTTGGCTCCTTTTAGAAGTTAATCGGGGCTTATAAAAGACAATCTTGACTCCTTATAAAGTGGATCTTTATAGAAGATAATCGTGGCTAATTATAGAAGCCAACCTTGGCTGAGCCAAGTTGGCTCCTTATAAAATATAATCTTGGCTCCTTATAAAGACCAATCATGGCCCCCAATAATAGGCAATCGTGGCTTATTATAGAAACCAAACTTAACTCCTTATAGAAGCCAATCGTGGCTCTTTATAGAAACCAATCATGGCTCTTTATAGAAGCCAATCGTGGCTCTTTATAGAAGCCAATCATGGCTCTTTATAGACGCCAATCGTGGCTCTTTATAGAAGCCAATCTAAGCTCGTTATAGAAGCCAAGCGCGGATAATTATAGAAGCCAATCTTGGCTCTTTATAGAAGACAATCGTGGATAATAATGGAAGCCAATCGTTGCTAATTATAAGTATAGAAGCCAATCGAGCTCTTATTTATAAGCTAATCGCAGATAATTATAGAAGCCAACCATGGCTCTTTATAGAAGACGATCGTGAATAATTATAGAAGCCAATCGCGGCTCTTTTAGAAGACAATCGTGGATAATTACGGAAGCCAATCGTTGCTAATTATAGAAGCCAATCGTGGCTCTTTATAGAAGACAATCGTGGATAATTATGAAAGCCAATCGTGGCTCTTTATAGAAGACAATCGTGGATAATGTGAAAGCCAATCGCGGCTCTTTATAGAAGACAATCGTGGCTCTTTATAGAAGACAATCGTGGATAATTATGAAAGCCAATCGTGGCTCTTTATGGAAGATAATCGTGGATAATTATGGAAGCCAATTGTGGTTTTTTATAGAAGACAATCGTGGATAATTGTGTTTTTTTTCGAATGAAAAGGAAAATGATCGATTTTTTTCTAAATTTTTTGGACCATTTTTCCTTAAAAATTTAAATTTTTTATCTCTTTTAATTATTTTTATAATTTTTTAAATATTTTCACACCGATTTATATAATTTCCCTTATTTCTTATACTTTAACTTAAAAATTCTTCTCACTGCGTCTGAGTATCTCTTAATCAATATTTGAAGGATGTATGTACATCCTTGAAGGTCATTTCACCATGAAAAACACAAATTTTACTTTCTTTGTCAAGGTCATGTGTTCTATCTTGTTGCCAACTAGGGAAATTTATAAAATACAAATTTTCTCTTAAATATTTTTTTGTTTGTGCTGCATTATTTACTATTAGAATTTTTTTGTGGAAATGAGTTCGTTGGCTTTTTTGAATTCTTGCGAATTTATTTGTACCTGCGTACAAAATCTTATCATTTTTGCGCGCTCTCTATAAAAATTTTCTATATGATTCGGTTGTTTAGATTTGAATTCGAAATGGGAAAGGAAATTATTTGTTTGTATGAGATAAATTTTATAAATTAAGAAAAAAAAAACAATAATAAAATTTGTTTACATTTTATCGAGAAAATGGAAAGGAAGTTGATAAAAGAAAAATATTTTATCTAAAGTCTTATAGAACTATTTTATAGGCCACTTTTCAGAACTTCTTTTATAACTTTTGTTAGAACTTAGAATTTTTTGGCTTCAACTCAAATCTTACCAAATACGAATATGGGCAAGTCCTGCGTGACGGACGATACATTTGTACGGATTTTGTTGTAATTAAATGTATCCCATTGCCGTTCTGCACTAGATATCTTTGTACAGATTTCCGATAATATTAGACCATCGATTGTACTATCTAATGGCATTTGGTAATTTACATACTATTTTTGGAGGAAAAAGATATTCGCTTTTAAATTGCTGTGACGGACGCTACAAAAAATGGAAGTGACTTTTTCAACACGTGTTTCGGCAATTTTCATCAAGTCGGTCATAGTAATAAAAAAATTGCAAATACATTAAAGATAGAGGAAAACCAGAGGATAACAAAGCAGCTTTTATAAAATATTTAATATTTTCCAGTTTCACCAAAAATCCATAAATGAACTGTTGCGGACGCTACGTGACGGACGATACAGTTTTTACTTGAATGTTTTTTATTAGGAAAAATTCATATTTCATATTTTTTTTTATGGATTCGTTAATCAGTGAAAATAATGGTTTTATTTGTTCCCGAATTTCATCTTCTTCCTTTTCATGTTCGCGGTTAAAATGCGATTTTTGGGCACAATTTAATATTTCACGAAACGGCTACATACATACATATATTTATTTAAAGTTTTACACTTTTTACATCTTATTTTTCGTCCCAAGAATGCTGCGCCTAGCTGTTAGAGTGTCCCAAAAATAAAAAACAAATCGAATTTCAAAAGCATTAAATTTGCCCCACTGTATATTTGTTTTAACAAATAATATCTTAAATTTAATCTGTGGATATAGACAGTGTTATTGCTTTACGGATAGGACAGATATGTGTTCGCAAATATTGTATTTAATAAATATCATTTTTTAAAAAATATATACTGTGACGGACGCTACATACTTTCCTATACATATTATTCTGTAAAAAGCTATATAAACATCTATATATTTTTAGCCTAATGTAAAGTATACTATAACTTCTCTTTACGAACCAAGTTCAATTGTAGGAAAAAAGAAAAATTGCATTGGTCAAATTAAAAGAACCTTTATTTTTGTGACGGACGTTGCACACTGTGAGCCCTTTTTTTCTTAACGTTATTTATATTACTCCAATTACTTTTGATGGGGTCTTTTACATCTAATTGTATAAAATTAAGCAGACTTTGAGCCCCTTCTGAAACTTAAAACCAAAATGGATGTTTTTGGCATTTTTATGAACTTTTAAAAAACCTATTATTTTAAAAAATGTATACAAATTCGAGATGAGTGCAAATAAAGACCTGCCATTAACGAATAGAGCAATCAAAAATTGTATCCAATATATATTCTAAAGGATCAATATATGGTTAATTTTTCCATAAGCACAAATATGCGATTTTGACAGTTTTAAAATGTTGGCCTTGGTTTAACGTTTTTCGGATTTGCCCATATTGCTTCAATGTTTTGAAATTAGACAAATCCAACTTACCTTTCGAATTCAAAGTATTCTAAAATCGAAAGATGTTCCTAAAAACAATAATGCTATGCGAGAAATGAGACTAAAAGGTCGTTATAAACCTTAATGCCCACTTCCTCTTCTTCTAGTAGTAGTTTTTGTTGTTATAAAGAGTGTTCTAAAAAAATATGCATTTACTATTTTAGACAAAATTTATCCATAGTGCAAGAAATAATTTATTTTTTGATCAAGTTAGTTTCTAGAGATATGTCAGATACTATTATTTTAGAAATTATTAATTTTCAATAGTTATTTCAATCAAAATGGACTGCGAAAAAAAAGTTCGTGAAAATATAATTAAAACTTTTCAAAAAAATCCGTCATGGACTTTTAAAAAAATAGCTAAAAATTTGAAAGTTGACCCTCGAACGGTTTCTAATGCCATCAGACGGTATAAGGAAAACCTGAGCATTGAAAGAAAACCTGGATCAGGGAGGAAAAAAGGCCCTACAGATATTGGTAAGGCAAAAGAAGTCGAGCGACTCTTTCGAAGAGCGCCTAACACTTCTTTAAGAAAAGCTGCTTGTACGGTGAAATGTTCTACGAATTTTGCACATAGAGTCAAAGCTTATGCTGGACTGAAGACATACAAAGTCCAAAAGGTTCCAGATCGCAATGCTATAAAGAACTTAGAAGCAAAACAACGAGCGAAAAAATTGAAGTCTGATTTTATAAAAAAATACACCTGTTGTGTGATAGATGATGAAACATACGTACTGGCAGACTTTTCTCAACTTCCTGGTCAAGATTTTTATGTTGCTGATAAACGGGGCAATGTTCGGCAAGAGTTTCGCACAAAAAAACAAACAAAATTCCCTAAGAAGTTTCTCGTGTGGCAAGCTATTTGCAGTTGTGGCAAAAGAAGTTAAGTATTTGTGGCATCTGGCACAATAAACACAGAAATTTATATAAAGGAGTGCCTACAAAAACGGTTGTTACCCTTTTTAAGAGAGCACAGAGTGACTACATTTTTTTGGCCCGATTTGGCATCATGCCATTATGGAAAAAAGGCACTTGAGTGGTACTCAAAGAATAATGTCATTTTTGTACCACGAGAGGCAAATCCACCTAACTCTCCAGAACTTCGGCCTGTGGAAAGGTATTCGACTCTGGTAAAAAAGGAATAGAAGAACACAGGAAAGATTTCCAAGAACATGTCCGATTTTAAGCGCAGGTGGAACACATGCTCCAAAAAGGTATCAGAAGCAACTGTAAAATCTTTAATGGGAGGGTTTCCGAAAAAAGTCGATAATTTTGCAAAACCCGAGTACTAAGTAAACATTTTAATGCTAAATGATTTTGTATAATATGTCATTATATTTGCGTATTTTGTAGAGTTTTTATATTAAAAGGTTTGATTTTTATTTAAGAAAATCCAACTACAAATTTTATTTAGAGCACTCTTTACATGTAAATTCGTATTGTACTAGGCATCGCCATTTTAGAGGAAACAGCTTAATTTCAATATTTTTTTATTATATTTATCAATAACAATTTATTTTCCATTTATTATATTTATTTATAACAATTTATTTATTTTCCATTTATTTACATTTTCAGCCAAGCTTGTCAATTGTTTTATCGCTCGGATCCCCTAAAAATTGTCCGTGGTCAGGGTCAATATATGTTCGATGAACAGGGCACCCGCTATTTGGATTGTATCAACAATGTTGCTCATGGTAAGTCATTTTCAAAATATTTTAATAGATAAGCCAGGCCCATCAATTTTATCAATTTGGAAAATTTTGAAATCTTTTGTAAACATAAAAAATAATTTACGCATTTTGGCGAATTGAAATAACAACAAATTGCGCCTAATTATAATAAGACCAAAAATAATTGAAATCATAAAAATAAATGATCTCTTAAAGATCAGAAGATCATCTAATAAAATTTGAGATCATTAAGAGGCAAAGGAAACCCGTCGTTGGTCTGAAACATTGTTTTAGCTAAAATTTTTGTTATCAGAAATTTTTTTGTTTAACTTTTAAATGTTTATAACAAAAAAAATATACACACTTGGGTTTATGATTTATTTAATAAACAATTAAAAAAAAAAAATGTCAACAAATTAAAAATAAAATATCAACAAATTTTAAAAAATTATCAACAAATTTATACAAAAATTATCAACGATTTTTTTTGGAAATTTTTTATTATCGACTTAGTAACCCAAAGATTCCAAATTTTGGTAATCATATATTTTGTTATGTTTAATATTAAAACGGTTAAAATTTTGATTCCCATAAGTTTTTTTTAGTACTCGAAAGTGATCGTATGTCCTTTGTGTTGTAAGATAATTTAGAATATTTCTAATCTTTTTTCTAATCAAGTGCAAATTTTGTTTTTGTTATTAATTAATTTTATAATAGATTTTGTTTATTTTCAATCTTTTTATAGCACAAAAATAAAAAAACACTTTGTTAGTTAATCAATTAATTACAATAAGGTAACAATAACAATTTACGTCGAAAAAACAAAAACTTAGAGACAAGAGAAATATAAGAAAATGTGTCAATACATTTCCCTGATAACAACATTAGTTGTGTTCCTGTACGATAAAGAAACTACCCAAACCGAAGTTACCCAAAACTCACTTAATTGTGTTCACGTACTCACTTTGGGTTTGAGTCTTTACTAAGTAGAGAGAGTAATTTAATTTCCCCTTTTACTCAAAACTACACAGACTTTTTCTTTGAATAAGTTTTAGTAACAATTTCGATACTGAAGGGCTTTGACAGGTTCTTTCCTTTTTTAACTAATGAGGATGTATCAGTTTAAGTCATCTTGCTAAACCTTAATTAATTCGTTGGGGATGCCAAACTCTGAAATTAAGTTAAACACCTTCGTACGTATTATGCTGTCATAAGTAGCTATGAAGTCAACGAAGAGATGGTAAAGGTTTTATGTGGATATACATCCGCACCAATTTGAAACCATGTTTTTCTGGACATGGTTCCCCCTTTGGTGGGGCCTTCCGATCTATAGGTTACGGCACCTGGTTGCAATGCACATCAACATCGAATATATGTTCTACCGGCAATATTGGGCATTAACCACAATCACCACAACGCTCCACACTAATGCATACTCACTCACACTTCTTACTCTATCCTGGGTGCCATGCTCCCCACTTACTTTATAACCATTCTCAGTCCAAAATAACCCCAGATTTTATAAAGTGTGAAGGTTAGATCCCAATTATTTCGTATGTAATGGAAAAGAGTCATTGATCTCCTCAGGCCTTAAAAAGCTCTACTGACAATCCATCGCCACCCATAGCTTTGTTATTTTTCAGTCGGTTATGGTTGGGTCATATAATGCCGTCATCATTGTTTTGTTGATGAGTATCATCTTGGTCGCTTTCGTTCAATACCAGCAAATTTCGAAAAAGAGTTCCTTTCATAATTTCAGCACGCTTTCTGCATCTCTCAATAGGTTTCATTATTCATCCTCAGAGGAGAAGATCACTAAAATCCTTTATTTACTAAAATCCACCATTTATTTAGACTATACTTTCTAATTTCATTAAACACACGTCTATTACCCATTTCTTTATTTTTTCTTCGGATCAGGCGTATTTCTTCCCTCCTTTTCTTCCGATTTTTGGAAGAGGGGCTTGGAACCAAGTACAGATCTTGCAGCAGTTGTCATATAGTAGGCAATATGATGCTATTACTTGCAATTAAGTTGTTTGTCGAGAGAAATCGGTGATTATATGATGAGATTGTAGCTTTGTGAAGTCAAACTACCTTTGCACTTCCGTCTGTATATTCTGCGACACACCATATTGGTTCCTCCAATCGAAAACATATCCTTTAACTTTATGAATATCTTCCGTCAACTTCAACATTGTCTATCTAATGTTCTTGTCATTTGATAGGGAGCCCAGGATTATTTTAATGTCATGATTGGAGCAGCTATCGTAAACCCCTAGTCTATCGTCTTTCTCCTCTATAGGAGCGTTAGTACAAATCAGACTCAGATAAAAATACTTAGCTTTGACGCATATTGTTGCTAATCATTCGTTCACTGCCTTTTTTGCTACCAGAAATCCGCATACAAAAATTCATGCCTACTAAGTCTGGGATTGCCAAATTAGAGTTAGTTACTTGGTATCCACCATCCCCTACATAACCCTTATATCAAACACCGATTTGCCTTTCGCAAATAGGCTTGATATCAGATCTATGTTGGGAAAGCAGACTGGAATGAGAAAGATTTTTGCTTATTTCCTTGTTTTCGCCTTCCATCAGGAGATCTTTTTCAGTCCGTTTAAAAAGCCTATTTTACTAGGCCTTCTATCAGGACCATTTTTGCAGGTCTTAAAACAGGTCTCAATTTTATAGCCTTCATAGAGTACAATAAAAAAGGCCCTGTCAGTTCATCGGTTGCAGGTCTTTTAAAAAGCCTACATTACTATTCCTTCTAGCATTCATCCAAAAAATAGGCATCTTTTTAGGTGTGCTTTTTTCGGTGTTTTCCTAAGGCCTTCTACTTACAGCGCCTTATGATAGTCTCCAAATAGTAGCGAGATGGTAAGGCCTGGTCTCTAATGCCACCCCATGTAAATCTGAAATAAAAATTGCATGCGTAGAGGAGTACTTTGGCAGCCCTGGCGCATCCGGGCTTGTTTTCAAAAGTGGATCTTTTCCTTACTGGGTGGTATAAAAGCAAGTGGAAAGGTTCGTATGGTTTGCTCGTAAGCATCTACGACAGCGATTTTCAATGAAGAATTGGTTTTTGTTTTATTTTTATTTTATTGAAATATTGAATAAAAAATTGCTTTTCTTTAAATGTATTCGTTTTTGCTCTTCCATGACCAATTTTTGGCCACCATTGAAGTAAACAATCTACCTTCATGAATGAATACCTCACTTAAAGCTCGTGTTTAAATTTTATTTAAACAAAGGATAAATTGTATGTAAATTTTGTGTTAAAAATTAAAATTTTGCTAGACAATCTAGAAAATGAATATATACATTATTTTTTATTAAAGCTTATGTTAAGAATATTTAAACCTTGTGTAAATAATAGCTAAATTGTATGTAAATTTCATATTAGAAAGAAAATAATGAACATTTTTATTAAAGAACATTTTCAAGGCGATAATAGCTTACACCATGTACATTAGAGTGTCCCGCCTTTGTATGAAGTTTTTTTTACATTTGACTCCAATTATCCAAATACAAAGTTTTATTCAGATCGGATATCGGTCGATATGCGATATGCCAATTATAAGAAAAAAACAAGGGGTCTCTTTAAATGTTTAAAAAAATTTCCATTTGGAATATATTTCAAAAAAATGTTGAACAACATACTACTGTGAACTTAATGAGCTTTCCAATGAGATATATATTATTAAAATAGGTTAAAAGCTTTCCTAGTTATTAAGGGTTTCCAAAAATATTTAAGGTCTTTGAAGATTCTCCTGAGTATATGCGATAAAAAAATGAATTATTTTTAAAAAATTTTAAAAATAAAGTTTGGCTGGTTTTACTTATTTGTGACCTCAAGATATTTAAATACCCATTTTTGCTACAATGGGCTAACGTTATGTCACTTTTGCATAGGTCGAAAAAAAATATTTTTTTCTATTAGTTTTCAAAACTCCTTTTTTGGTATTTTCGATAGTTTGTTATACGAATTCCAAAAAAAGTAAAATAAAAGTTCCAGAGTGTTAGTTAGAACACCCTGTCGATTACTAAAAAGAAATAATTAAATCTGTGTCTCTAACGGCTTAGCCGTATCTGCAACTTAAAATCAAAGAATTTTGACAAAAACTCAATTTCTTAATAAAGTTATAAAAAATCACGTACATTGTTATATATTAGAAGTTTTTATGAGCAGAACTGAAATTATTATTGCTTAAGTGGTTAGAAATTTCTGTAAGAAATTTGGTTGAAATCGGATGTCATTAACCCTTTTTTTACCAGTGTCAAAAGTAAAATTTTTAAAATAGTTAATATTTGTCACGAAAAATAACACCTTTGACCTAAGTGGTAAAGGGTATCGTATGATAGGGCTTGACCGACTATAGCACTTTCTTACTTTTTATTGTTATATTTTATAATATTATATTTTATATATATTTTATAATGAAAACTCAAAAAATCATCCATAGGAGCCTTTAATTACATTTTTATACATATTAACCCTTGCGTACCCATACAAAGGTGGGACACTCTAATGTACATACAATAATTTACATACCTAAGTATAGTTAGTTGTTTATTAATTGTTGCACAAATGTTTTAATTTTTACCTTCGTATTGTTCTAATGTGTTAATTTGATTTATTACACTTTCATTGTTTACACTTCATTAACATAATCATTTACAATTCACGTGTACATTTTTAATTGTATGATTTATTGCTATTACATGTTTATTTCGTTAAATATAAATTTATAACAGTTTTTCTGTTATAAATATTTAATTACTCAGCTGATTACATTTTTTGTTATAAAAAAAGATATTTTTACTTATTCTTGATGTTTATTTACATTTGAGGGAACGTGAACGTTATAAGGGGCACAAAAGGAATAGCACGTTTTAATAAATTTCCATGCATTTGTAAAACATTCATGCATTTATTTGATTACATAGTTGATTGTGTAATTTTTGTAATGAAAATTATCAATAAATTGAATTGAAAAAAATTTCCATTCAGAAAAGGGAAATAAAGAGTGTGTTCTTGGTTTTTGAAGGTGAGATTGATTGTTTAGTTTATGAATAAGGCCTTTAGCAAAGACTTAAACCAGTAATGAGTACGTGTCACACAAAAAGGGTGAGTTTTGGGTAACATCGGGCTGGTTTGGGTAGTTTAGTTATAGTAATGGAAGAAAACTATTGTTTACTTATTATTTACACAAGATTTATATATTTTTAGGTCAAAGTTTTTTATGAATAAGGCGGGAAAAATAATTGGAAAATGACAACAACACTTTAATTTACACAAATTTTAATTTAGTTCAGTTTAAATTTAATTTATTTAAAGAGTGTTCTAAAAAAAAATATGCATTTATTATTTTAGACAAAATTTATCCATAGTGCAAGAAATAATTTATCTTTTCTGCTGTCTTTGGCTAATTTACCAAAATCCACCACCTCACCCTTCATATACAAATCGTTGTTTAACGATATCGTTAGCCGTTTTTCAGCAAACGACTGGAAATTTCTATACACCGACGGGTCCAAATCTAATCTATTCACCACATTTGCTATAGTCAATCAAGAAGGCAGCCTCATTAACACCGGGTTCATTGAGGAACATTGCTCAAATTTTACAGCTGAAGCACTAGCCATCCTGTTAGCTGCACAATATGCTACACAGGTGGATTCGAAGTTCATAATTTGTTCTGATAGCCTTTCAGCTATTCTAGCAGTTAAAAACTCTCAACATGAAACCATATTAATCAACCAAATAAGAAATATCTGCAACCAAAATTTAAATAATATTAAAATTATGTGGGTACCATCTCACATCGGCATCTGTGGTAATGAATACGCTGACGCAGCTGCTGAAGAAGCGAAGAGAAGACCATTACTAAATTTTTCTACTTGGGAAACCCAAGACATGTTTAATTTAATTGAACACTCAATCACGACAACTAAGGGAAATAACTGGTCTGTTTATCAGCATAGCTACAAACACATGAACCCAACAGGTGATAAGCCACAGTATCCAAAAAACTGCACTAGAAGAGAAACCACGACATTTGTTCGTCTCAGAATTGGCCATTGCAAATTTTCCCATCAACATATATACGACAGATCCGGCGCCCCAATATGTTCCAGTTGTAATACTAAGCTTGATGTGACTCATATTCTTGATGTGTGCAACAAATACAATTCATCCAGAGCCTGTATTTTTAAAGGAAACTTACCAACAGACTGTCTCAAAAATATATGCGAAAGAAATATTAAACTCATATGCCAATTTATAACCACCAACGGTTTTCAAAACCTAATTTAAACTATTTTTTTTTTTTAATCTCTGAGTCGAAAGCCTTAGCTGCTAGTACTCTTTTTTTTCTTAACATTAATATTATAATTAATTATAATTATTAATATTTATAAAATAAAAAAAATAAATAAATTTATTTTTTGATCAAGTTAGTTTCTATAGATATGTCAGATACTATTATTTTAGAAATTATTAATTTTCAATAGTTATTTCAATCAAAATGGACTGCGAAAAAAAAGTTCGTGAAAATATAATTAAAACTTTTCAAAAAAAATCCGTCATGGACTTTTAAAAAAATAAATAAAAATTTGAAAGTTGACCCTCGAACGGTTTCTAATGCCATCAGACGGTATAAGGAAAACCTGAGCATTGAAAGAAAATCTGGATCAGGGAGGAAAAAAGGTCCTACAGATATTGGTAAGGCAAAAGAAGTCGAGCGACTCTTTCGAAGAGCGCCTAACACTTCTTTAAGAAAAGCAGCTCGTACGGTGAAATGTTCTACGAATTTTGCACATAGAGTCAAAGCTTATGCTGGACTAAAGACATACAAAGTCCAAAAGGTTCCAGATCGCAATGCTATAAAGAACTTAGAAGCAAAAAAACGAGCGAAAAAATTAAAGTCTGATTTTATAAAAAAATACACCTGTTGTGTGATAGATGATGAAACATACGTACTGGCAGACTTTTCTCAACTTCCTGGTCAAGATTTTTATGTTGCTGATAAACGGGGCAATGTTCGGCAAGAGTTTCGCACAAAAAAACAAACAAAATTCCCAAAGAAGTTTCTCGTGTGGCAAGCTATTTGCAGTTGTGGCAAAAGAAGTAAATTATTTTTGGCATCTGGCACAATAAACACAGAAATTTATATAAAGGAGTGCCTACAAAAACGGTTGTTACCCTTTTTAAGAGAGCACAGAGTGACTACATTTTTTTGGCCCGATTTGGCATCATGCCATTATGGGAAAAAGTCACTTAAGTGGTACTCAAAGAATAATGTCATTTTTGTACCACGAGAGGCAAATCCACCTAACTGTCCAGAACTTCGGCCTGTGGAAAGGTATTGGGCTCTGGTAAAAAAAGAATTGAAGAACACAGGAAAGATTTCCAAGAACATGTCCGATTTTAAGCGCAGGTGGAACACATGCTCCAAAAAGGTATCAGAAGCAACTGCAAAATCTTTAATGGGAGGGTTTCCGAAAAAAGTCGATAATTTTGCAAAACCCGAGTACTAAGTAAACATTTTAATGCTAAATGATTTTGTATAATATGTCTTTATATTTGCGTATTTTGTAGAGTTTTTATATTAAAAGGTTTGATTTTTATTTAAGAAAATCCAACTACAAATTTTATTTAGAGCACTCTTTAATTTAAAAAACATGTAAATAAAACAATTTAGGAAAAATTTTGATTATAAAAGACCCAACAATTAGATTATTTTGTTTTTTATCAACAAAACTATTAAAATAAAATTTAAAAAATTCCCAAATAAACATTATGTTCATATTGTCAAGTGAAATCTCGTGAACGTGAACAAAACGTGATTTTCAGAAATCAAATAATCAAAAACTATACCTCAAGTCAACTTTTGATAAACGTGCTTATCAGCAACTATGGCCCCCAAAATCTTTTTATGACCAAATTTATTATAAATTTATATATAAATTTGAATTTTATGTTGTTTTTTTTTGGAAGCTTTCCGACTATTGCTCTACCGATAGTATTTATTAAGTTCACGTGAACTTTTGTTTTTTTTTTTAATTTATTTATATTTTTTTTTTATTATCATCTTTTTAATTTTATTGCGGTTTTTTATAAATAAATTGATCGGTGAAAACGTGCCGGCTGCTGTTGCTAGAAGTGAATTGATTATGAAATCAAATTGTATTCATAAATAAATTAGTCTTTGTTGTGGTGGATAAGTGGTATATATATAAATATTTTATTAGATCTAAATTTTTTTACCCTACACCACTAAAAGTGGGTGGATTATATTGGTTTTTGTGCTGATGTTTGTTAGATTTAGAAATATTGGTGTGACCCTCAATATTTGTGTACACTGTTCGTCTCAGAATCACTTCTAAGACGATTTCTCAGGTCACAATTTTGATGATGTCATTTGGCACAGACGTGCAGTGCACAGTGGGATGATTTAAAAATAAAATGGAAATAATGCTGTAACTTCTAAACCGTTGGGCGGACTTAAAAATGGTATGTGGGTTAGGGGTATAACTTATTCCCATTTTTTGCAAATATCAAAATGGCCCTAGCATAGTCGAATAGTCCATTAAAAACTATTAAAAAAAATAGTATTAGTTTTTCGCGGTGTTCCAAAAAGGTTACCCACAAAACGCTGTAAAGTTGAAAAACTAGTAATTTTTTTTCTTTATTTGCTTTTATATATTTAATCAAAAATTCACAGTTTTTTTTTATCAAATTATTGGCCGGGCTCGCGTTTATCATTTTATCATAAAAAAGTTTACAAAAGAATGGTCTGTTATTATTTTCAGTATAAGAATAGTTGCAACCAAAATTTAACAAATTTTCCCCATAGCAACCGATTTTGATGAAATTTTGTGTATATGTGGAGAAGGGAGTCCAGTGTCGAGAAATGAATTTTAATCCATGAAATTTTTAAAATTATGGCAACCCTATAACTTTAAAAGTCGATATGAATTTTGCAAAAAATTTTGTAATTTTTGTTATATAAAAGATACTAATTTTTTTTTCAATAGAAGAATTGCTTAACTTATAGCTGTAGTACGAAACTATATTCAGCATCAAAAATACGTAAAAGTCAAAAACATTAAATGGCGGGACGATATGCAGTACTTGTACGAGCTTTGTTCTGCGTTTAACTACTACAAAAAAAAAATAATTATTTTCCGTATATAAAATTTAAAACAATACCACCAATCAGCAACGCACGATGGAACTCAAGAGCCATTCTTGCTATACTGGCTTTTGTCCTTATTCCAAAATATCGAGACAAACTTACCCCAATTTGTGAATTTATATGTGGAGCATGGAAAATATGGTTTTCCGATCATCGTTTTAACAAAGAATACTCCACAGCTTTGGAACAATCTTTAGTAGGACTTAAGAATGCCCATGCATGTTTTAAAAGGCATTGGATTAAAGAAGATTCCGTGATTCCAAACCAACAGCGAAGCAACATTTGTGCAGAACGTGCTATAAAAGTGGCACAGGATATTTACCCATTATGCAAAACAACACGCACGTTAAATCTGAAATTCATTTCCCTTAATACTTAAGAAAATTTTAAACTTTTTTTAATTTATTAGTAAAATATTTAAAATTTTTTAACAAAATTTTTTTCTTGAGGGGTTTTAGAAAATTGATTTTGTGGGTGAGGTTTTTGTAACCAAACGACCCAAAACAAATGTTTTCCTACATAACACAATACGCGCTATAGCGTAGTGCTAGGGCCAAAAATTGGTTATACCCCTAATGTGGGTATTTCAGTGTTGAGGAGCTCATAAATCACTTAAAACGATATATAATTGTCATTTCCCAATCGATTTGAATAATCATACTATATAACAAATATATAGGTCAAGATCTACAAAAAACATTGCTACATGTCTATACTATCTCCTACGGTTTAAAATATATTCGACTTCAAAAAATAAAATTTTAAATTTGAGTTAAAAATTTAAATTTGTTAGCACAAGGGAGTCTTTATGACCAATTTTTGGTATCTAGACACGTTCAGGTTATATTGGTGTGCTTACAAAAGTTGTTTAGTTTTATCGTGGCTACAATTTTCCTAAATATAGTGTAGGAAAAATCAGGTTTTCCAAAAAGTTATGATCAACAAATTAAAAACAACTAATTATTCGTTAACCTTTTTTAAAAAAGTCTAAGATAAAATACATATTTATCATAAACTTTTAGATGGAAGTATCTGCCATACTCTTGGCTACATTTTTGCCAAACATAGTTAGGCGATATTTTTAAGAGCTGATTAACTATTTGGTAAAAACTGATGACACCTTTTTCGGGCATATTCTAATATTGGGAAACTTTGGAGGCCCATAAAAATAAAGCGGTCACTAACTTGGCCAAACTGAGTATAGGGTTTTACTACAGTTTGATATTAGAATAGAACTCATATATTCAGGACCTTGCACTTTTCAAAAGAGGTCCATTTGTTGTGCAGTGTTATTGGACGTCAAAGTTCACCACCTCAGAAGTAAAAAAGCTTTTCGACCATGTAGCTCTTTTAATTATTGTCCAATATGGTTGATTTCTTATATTTTGGAATGAGCTTAAAGAAACGAAGAAAAAACATTATTAATTCACTGTAAAAACTGTTATGAGTTTTAAGTTATTTCATTTTAAAAATAAAAAAAAAATAATTTTTCCCATCGACTTTTTTTTAGTTTTTGACCCATTGTGTATTCGATATAAAATCGATAATTTTTTAAAAAATACTGACTTATAGCCAACACCTTGCTTTAGGAAAATCGTTAAAGCCATTTTTAAATATTTTTAACCGTTTTATCTTAAGAAATTTCCAAAGTCAATATTTTTCGCTGATCGAAAAAAGTGAATTTTTTTTCTCAAATTTTGGTATCAATTTTCTACTTTTTACTAAGAATTTTTTTTTATTAAAACTTAGTGTTTTATTATATGTTTGAAAAGAATGGGGTCCTAGAATGATTCCAAACCAAATTTTGAGTCGAGGCAACATTCACTCTACGCACAGCATTGATCAAAATTTGTCTTATTTTTAACATAAAAAAGCATAACAAAAAAAAGTCAAGCCGATTTTGTAAATTTCTCAAACGTAGTTATATAGTCCCATATATTCTCTGCAGATTTCAAAAATAATAATAGCGTAAATTCATTAACGAATCCAGAAAATAGGATTTTCTAAAAAATGGAAAATTTCCATAAACCCTAATTTCAGTTGCAAAAAAAGGTCAATTAAGTTCAATTTTTTTAAATTATTTAAATTGTTTTATATAAAACATAAAATAAACTTTATTAATGCAAAAACTTATTTTTGTACCTGGTACAGTTTTTCAGAAATTTAAAGTCAAATTTCAAAAATAATTTTTTAAAAAATACACTTTTTCGTTTTTTTGTAAGTTTTTCTAAGAAATGTTCAAGAATGTTTTGAATATTATTAAAAAAATAATAATAAAGTAATTTAGACATGTTTTCCTCTTTATTGGTGTATAAAACATGTATAAAAGGTATAGGTAACAGGTACAATTATTGCGTTTAAAATACACGCCTCAGGTCAAAAATAAATAAAAACAAGCGCAAAAATTGAAAGAGCTGAACAGTCCAAAAGCTTATTTACTTCTGAGGTCGTCTACTTCGAAACACAATAATTCGCCCTATTTAAAGACAGGGTGATGTAGGGAGTGTTTGGAAAGCCCGGACTTATCTTGGTCTATCCCTCATTTCAACTGTGGACACTGACATGCATGTCAGGTATATAACAAGTCTAGTTTGTGGTTCTACAATTATTGGAAAAAAATAGTTTTAACGATTTTCTATAGAAAAATTTTCGATAGAAATATTCAAAACTATTTTTTTTCAATAAATGTAGAACCACAAACAAGTCTAAATATACCTTTTTCTATTACAGTTTTTGTTTTATTAAAAGCATTAAACTAAAATTTAGTTACTAAATATTTCATACATTTTTTACATCCAACGCTAAAACGTCTCCCAAGAAATTATTATTAAAACTATTAAAACCTCAAATACATTCGCGCCAAGAACTAAACACTTATTCACTTGACCACGGACGGACGAAGCGTACGCCATGAAATTATAAAATCACAATTAAAAGGTAGCTCTACAAACACACACATATTTCATTTGCATCCTACAAACAACCATGGTCGCACAACCAATATTTACGCCAAGAAATTATAAAACCACAAAACCACAACCTAAATATAGCCCTACACACACACACACATTTTTCACTTGCACCCCACAATGTTACAAACCTATCAACTAACCAACAATACCGACTGTAGCGTAGACATGATCCCAAAAATGTATGGGATCTTTGATCGCGAAGCCTTGAAAACATACTACTTTCGTCCCCTATAAAAAAGAAAAAAATTATAATAAAAAGACAAAACCCCCTCCCATTTTTGTTGACGACCACCTCATACAGGGTAACTATAAATCCAAAATAAAATTTATCAGAAAAGGGTCTTCTCTAATTGTATAAAAAACTTCACTCCAATTAAAAATATAGACAAATCAAAGACATTTAAAATAATTATTCAAAAAACAAATAATTGTTCCTCGAATAATAAAAGCTCATATAACCAAAGCTATCAAAACCGCAACCCCTATCGATTAACTTGATAATTTCAAACTTCCTAAACTTACAATTTAAAACGGAAAAATTTAGCAACAAAAATGTCTCGCGATAGTGCATCCAATCAATTGTTGGATTACAAAAACAATGTTTCCACTGCCCTAGGTACTATAACCACCCGAAGCGGCAATCCGATTGGCAACAATGAAGCGAGTCTAAGTGTAGGAGCCAAGGGGCCAGTACTTCTGCAAGACAATATATTAATCGATTCAACGGAACATTTTGTTTGCGAACGTATACCGGAAAGAGTCATATATCCCAAAGGAGCCGGAGCTTTTGGATATTTTGAGGTTACCCATGACATAACAAAATATTGCGCTGTAAAAATGTTCAAAAGTGTCAAGAAAAGAACTCCTATAGCTTGTCGGTTTTCCTCGTTTTGCAGTGAATCGGGTTCACCCGATACAACAAGGGATTCAAAAGGTTTTGCTGTAAAGTTTTACACTGAAGATGGTATCTGGGATATAGTGGGTCATAATTCGCCGGTGTTTTTCCTGAAAGATCCATTACTATTTCCCAGTTTGGTGCACTCGCAAAGACGTAATCCCCAAACAAACTTAAGAGATCCCGAAATGTTTTGGGATTTTGCCACACTTCGACCGGAATGTACTCAACAATTGTGCTTTATATTTGGAGATCGTGGTATACCAGATGGCTATCGCCATATGCATGGTTATGGGGTACATACTTACAAGTTAATTAACGAAAGAGGAGAGCCCATATATGCTAAATTTCATTTTCGCACCGATCAGGGTATACAAAATCTGGATTCACAAAAGGCGCTCACCCTAATGGCCACAGAGCCAGATTATGCCGCTCGTGATTTGTTCAATTCCATTAAGAATGGCAATTATCCCAGTTGGATTTTGTATGTTCAGTTAATGACTTTTGAACAGGCCAAGAAATTCCGATGGAATCCATTTGATGCTACAAAAATATGGTCTTATGCGGATTTCCCCTTAATGCCAGTGGGCAAAATAGTATTGGATCATAATCCTGGTAATTATTTTGCAGAAATTGAGCAAATGGCCTTTAGTCCGGCCAATATGGTGCCTGGTATAGAGCCCTCACCGGATAAGATGATGCAAGCTCGTATTTTTGCCTATTCTAATGCCCAGAGATATCGTTTGGGTTCAAATTATACACAAATTCCTGTAAACTGTCCCTATGGTGTGGCCATCAAAAACTTTCAACGTAATGGCGCCATGTGTGTTACGGACAACCAGGGTGCAGCACCCAACTATTATCCCAATTCATTTTCTGGCCCCCAAACCTGTTCACGTGCCAAAGCTTTACAAACCTGTTGTCCGGTTGCCGGCGATATTTATCGTTTCAATATTGCTGACACAGAAGATGATTTTTCTCAAGTTACAGATTTTTGGGTTTCGGTCTTAGATGATTGCGCTCGCAAGCGTTTGGTCAATAATATTGCGGCTAGCTTGTGTTTGGCAAGTGTTTTTATACAGGAGCGAGCTGTCAAGAATTTTAGCATGGTTCATGTCGATTTTGGTAGAATGTTGACGGAGGCCTTGAATTTGGCAAGCATGGGTCAGTTGTGTGTTGGTTAAAAGATAAATATGAGATTTGAGAGGAAGGTTTTAAAATTTATATCTATTTTGATATTTTAATAAAATTAGTTTTGTCTTATAATTATTGTTATTTTATTAAGTAGAAAGAGGTTTATAAGAAAAACTTTTTTTTCATTTTGTAAAGATCTGCGGTTTTAGGTTTGGAAAAAACTTTATTGAAAGCTACTATAAACAAATTAATAAGTATGAGCTATTAATGCTTTATTTAAAGTTTATAAAGGTTATCTAAAACAGCTACACTAGAAAAGAAAATTGCTTGTGTTTACTTTTGTTCAGCCGATAATCTGAGTTTTAACTTTGATTAACAAACATAATTCGTAATGATTGCATTTGTAAAATTGGTAATAATGCGAGGTTTTCGATCTGTCTAAAAGTAGGAACACTCCTTCTACAGATGATGGCCCAAACAACCAAACGCTTCGAGGAATTGGTTGTCCCCACAAACAGTTTTTGGCTTTAATCAATAAATTCTCTATTACATAAACAAATAAATGTAATAGACTGGGATTAAGTGAGAGTAATTTTTCTTTTGAAGAAAAAATTTAGAAAATTTTCGTCATAAAATTTTTGATAGAAAATTTTTCATAGAAAAATTTTCAATATAAAATAAATAATAATTTTTCATAGAAAATTTTTGATATAACAAATTTTTAATAGAAAATTTTCGATGTAAGATATTCTACAGCAAATGTTTCGATGTAAAATTTTTTTATAAAAAAATTTTGGAGATAAAAATTTTTTATAAAAAAAAGTTCGAAAAATATTTTTCTTTATAAAAATTTTTCGATATAAAATTTTTTTAAGAACATTTTTGATTTCAAAATTTTTCATAGAAAATTTTCGATATAAGATATTTTTTTTCTATATAAACATTTTTTATAATTTTTTTTTCGATATAAAAATTTTTCGAAAACAAATTTTTCAATATAAAAATTTTTTCAATATAAAAATTATTTATGGAAATTATTTGCTTTAAACATTTTTTATAAAACATTTTTCGACATACAAATTTTTATAGGAAAATTATTAATATCAAATTTTTTTATAGAAAATTTTTAGACATAAAATTTTTGATAGAAAATTTTTCAATAGAAAATTAGTAAAAATTTTTCATAGAAAAATTTTCCATATAAAATAAATAATAATTTTTCATAGAAAATTTTTGATATAACAAATTTTTAATAGAAAATTTTCGATGTAAGATATTCTACAGCAAATGTTTCGATGTAAAATTTTTTTATAAAAAAATTTTCGAGATAAAAATTTTTTATAAAAAAAAGTTCGAAAAATATTTTTCTTTATAAAAATTTTTCGATATAAAATTTTTTTAAGAACATTTTTGATTTCAAAATTTTTCATAGAAAATTTTCGATATAAGATATTTTTTTTCTATATAAACATTTTTTATAATTTTTTTTTTAAGTTTTCGATATAAAAATTTTTCGAAAACAAATTTTTCAATATAAAAATTTTTTCAATATAAAAATTATTTATGGAAATTATTTGCTTTAAACATTTTTTATAAAACATTTTTCGACATACAAATTTTTATAGGAAATTTTCAATATCAAATTTTTTTATAGAAAATTTTTAGACATAAAATTTTTGATAGAAAATTTTTCAATAGAAAATTAGTAAAAATTTTTCATAGAAAATTTTTGATACACAAATTTTTTATAGAAAATTTTAGATTTAAGATATCTTATAGAAAAATTTTTCTATAGAAAATTTTTCGATACAAAAATTTTTTTGTAGAAAATTTTTTATATAAAAAATTTTTTTATAGAAAATTTTTTATATAAAAAATTTTTTTATAGAAAATTTTTCATATACAAATTTTTCTATAGAAAATTTTTCGATACAAAAATTTTTTTATAGAAAATTTTTCATATAAAAAATTTTTATAGAAAATTTTTCATATAAAAATTTTTTTATAGAAAATTTTTCATATAAAAATTTTTGATAGAAAATTTTTTGATACATATAAAACTTTTATAGAAAATATTTTTACATACAATTTTTAATAGAAATTTTTTCAATATGAAATAAATAGATGAAATTTTTGATATAAAAAATGTTTCATAAAAAATTTTCGATATAAAAAATTGTTCATAAAAAATTTTTCAATATAAAAATTTTTTATAAAAAAATTTTCGATATAGACATTTTTCTACAGAAATATTTTCGATATAAAAATTTTTCTATTGAAAATTTTTCATATAAAAAATTTATTGTGGAAAATTATTTGATATACAAATTTTTATAGAAAAAAATTTTTAATTTCAAATTTTTTTTTAGAAAATTTTCGTCATAAAATTTTTGATAGAAAATTTTTCATAGAAAAATTTTCAATATAAAATAAATAATAATTTTTCAATATAAAATAAATAATTTTGATATAACAAATTTTTAATAGAAAATTTTCGATGTAAGATATTCTACAGCAAATGTTTCGATGTAAAATTTTTTTATAAAAAAATTTTCGAGATAAAAATTTTTTATAAAAAAAAGTTCGAAAAATATTTTTCTTCATAAAAATTTTTCGATATAAAATTTTTTTAAGAACATTTTTGATTTCAAAATTTTTCATAGAAAATTTTCGATATAAGATATTTTTTTTCTATATAAACATTTTTTATAATTTTTTTTTTAAGTTTTCGATATAAAAATTTTTCGAAAACAAATTTTTCAATATAAAAATTTTTTCAATATAAAAATTATTTATGGAAATTATTTGCTTTAAACATTTTTTATAAAACATTTTTCGACACACAAATTTTTATAGGAAATTTTCAATATCAAATTTTTTTATAGAAAATTTTTAGACATAAAATTTTTGATAGAAAATTTTTCAATAGAAAATTAGTAAAAATTTTTCATAGAAAATTTTTGATACACAAATTTTTTATAGAAAATTTTAGATTTAAGATATCTTATAGAAAATGTTTCGATATAAAATTTTTGTATAGAAAAATTTCAACTTAAAACATTTTTATAGAAAACTTTTCGATAAAAAATTTTTTATAGAAAATTTAAAATTTTTTATAGAAAATTTAAAATTTTTTATAGAAAATTTTTCAATTTAAATTTTTTTAAAAAAATTTAATTTATATTTCGTAAATAGCTTTTATGAATTGTCATTAAAGCTTTATTTCCTCTTTATTTGTAATTGTGATTTATTCGTAATTTTAAGATCATAAGTGTCTAATAGAGAGCTTTTACTATTTGACCGTTGTGAAAATCCACAATTTAAGCTTCATTTTATACTCAATAAAGAATTTCGATGAAAGCTTTGTTATAACTTTATAAAGAACTGTGATAAAAGCTTTAATAAAACTTAATAAAGAATTACTTTTAAAGCTTCATTAAACTTAATAAAGTGTTATGACCCAAGTTCCATTAGAACTTTTTAATAAATTAAAGCTAAATTTAAAATAAAATTAAATCTTGTTACCGTTAAAGCTTAATGTGACTTTCTAATAAGCTTCGATCTTAGCTTTAATTCGACTTCACGAAATTTAATATTTTAAAAAGTACTTTAATTAAAGCTTTTATAACTTTATAAAAAAACTAACTTTAAAACTTCATGAATACTTTTTGAAGTATTATGACCAAAGCTAAGAAACTTTATAAAGTTTAAAAGCCTAATTTAAAATAAAAGTTAATTTTACTTCCGTTCAAGCTTAATGTGACTTTTGAAGATCTACTGTTAAAGCATTAATACGACTTTTTAAATAACTTCAATTAAAGCTTTATTATAACTTTATAAAGAATTACTTTTAAAGATTTAATAGAAATTTATGAAGTATTACAATCAAAGCTTAATTAGAACTTTATAAAGAATAAAATAATAATTTTTTAATAAAATTTAATTTTACTTCAGTTAAAGCTTTTGCAGATCTACGATTAAAGCTTCAATTGGACTTTTTATAGAACTATGATACTTTATAAAGAACTTCGATTAAAGCTTTATTATGCCTTTATAAAGAACTAATTTTAAAACTTTTTAAAACTTTATGTAGTATTATGATTTTAGCTTTATTAGAACTTTATATAAAAATAATATTATATAAAAATAAAATTAAATTTTATTTAAATAAAAGCTTAATGTGAGTTTTTAAAGATCTACAATTAAAGCTTTAATTCGACTTAATAAAGAATTGTGACAAAAGCTTTATTGCAACTTTATAAAGAACTTCGATTAATGTTTCTTATAACTTTATAAAGCATATCGATTAAAGCTTTGTTGAAACTTTACTTCTCTTAAAAATCCAATTAAAGATTAACCCCCTAATTTATAAACGAATTATAAAATTATCAAAGTCTTATAGTAGGAATTTTGTATGGAAAATTTGATTTATAAGCTATAGCTATATTTTTAGTTTATGAATTAGGGGTTAAATCTTTGATTTGACCTTTTAAAGCCAAAGTGTGATAAATGCTTTATTTCGAGGGTTGCCTTATAAGTTTCGAGTTATGAAAAAAAAAACAAATAACTTCCTAATATCGGAAATGGCTATTTTACTCCTTAAAAAATTCTAGATGAAGATCATTTCGAAGTGCGAACCAAATTTTGAGTCTATTTTGCTATTTTCAATGAAGTAAAGCTCAAGTTGCACTTTTTATACAGCTTTTGCTTTAAGCTTTTTCTAAACTTTATAATGTGACACATTTCTAGTACTTGTTTTTTTTTTTTTTGCTATTTTTACGATAATTGCTAGTCTTTGTTCCAATTGTTCGGAATGACATACATTTGCTATAAAATTTTGCAGTCTTTGTTTAGAAAGATTTGCTATATTCACACCATGATCATGTGTAGTCTAACTGCGTTTTGTAAATATTAGAAAAGTTTATTTAATTTTATTATATACTCGTACATGCAATTTAAATAAAAAGCGCAAAATATTTAAATAAATATGCAACTAAGGCCCGCAATAAAAAGATATGGCAAAAATCTATTATCACATTTTAATGCTAAATCCAATTTAAATTCTAATAATAAATATCGTGTGAAAAAAATAAGGTAATTCTTAAGATTAACTTCGAGCAAATAAAGAAAAACAAATAAAATCCTATAAATAAATTAGCCATGATAAAAACATATCGAGAGCCTATATTCAAAACCGTCTATGAACCATTTTTTCAAAATCACTTTTTATTGGAAAACAGTTCTATTTGGTTCATAGGCGGTATTGAATATAGACTCATGATATCAAAAATATCTTTTTAAAAAAAATAAAATTTCAATATTAAATAAAAAAAATTATCACATTTGCTATTAGCAATTTATTAGCCAAGATCGTTAAGTAGTTAAAAGTAGATCAATTAATTATTAAAGTGTTTGATATTTAATTTTATTTATTGAGTCATTGAGAAACTGACTTATATTTGTTAGACCTTAGAGCAACTTTTTCAATTATGAACATGATTTGTTGGTTATCTCGTTATTTACATGCTCACACGAGACATGAGACGTTCACATGTTTTGTAAAGGACGGAACTGATAAGACTTCGACTGTGTCTCATGTTTTTCAAAAAGTACAGCACGCGATCATAAAGTAGACGTTTCAACAAAGTAGTCATAAATTGAGGTCTTTTTGATTACAAAGTTCTTCATAAACATTGGAAAATTTCTTAGAAGATAAGAGCGGCAATTGTAGAGATTTGGAGTAGCTTTGATAAGTGTTAAAAAAAGAGGGTCAACTTTTTGTTGCAAAACTTTAAAAGGGGAATCTATTTAAAATTTAAAATCAAAAAAGTTCAATGAATGTTTCAAATTGAGGTTTACTTGAAAAAGCTTTTAAAAACTTAAAGCTTAAACTTAAAAACAAATAAAGCTTTATAAAGGCTTTATAGAGAACATATGTATATTAAAGCTTTATTGTAAACTAAAAGTCTTAAAGTCTTTTTAAAACTTAAAGCTTAAGCTTAAACTCAAATAAAGCTTTTTATAGGCTTTTTTATAGGCTAGAAACCAGAAGTCTTAAAGTATTTTTAATACATAACTGAAAATTTAATTTATAATTTTATAAGAATTACTTTCAAGCTAAATTTGGATTTTATAAAGAATTCGTACAAAGCCTAAAATAAAATTTTATTTCACTTCCGTTAAAGTTTAAAAGCTTTTTAGAGATCTACTATTAAAGCTTTAGTTCGACATTATAAAAAACAATGATACTAAATAAGGAACTTTGATTAAAGCTTTATTATAACTTTATATAGAATTACTTTTAAAGTTCAAACGTTAAGAAGTATAACTATCAATGCTTAATTAGAACTTTAAAAATAATAAAAGCCTAACTTTAAAAAAATAAACTTTTAAACTTTTAAACATCTTCGATTAAAGCTTTAATTCAACTTTATAAAGAACTGTGAAACTTCGATTTAAGCTTTCTTATAACTTTATAAATAAACTACATTTAAAACTTTATGAAGTATTACATTTAAAGCTTTGTTAGAACTGTATAAGGAATATAAGCCTTATTTTGAATTAAATTTAATTTTACTTTCGTTAAAGCTTTTAAAGATCTACAATTAAAGCTATAATTCGACTTTATGAAGAACAATGATACTTTATAAAGAACTTTGATAAAGAATTACTTTTAAAGCTATTTTGTATTTTGAAATGAATGAACTTAAATTGAACTTTATTAAGCTTAAATTAAATCAAACTTGATTTTTGTAAAGAAATATTTAAGCTTAATTTGGGAGATACAACAACAAATTAGAAATTTAAGCTCAATTTGCCATACACAAAAAAATACGAAAAAGCTTATTTAGGGCTTTATAAAATATAAAAAAACGCTATTAATGCTTAACTCTAGCTTTATAAAGAACTAGCATTAGAGGTTAATTTAGGCTTCATAAAGAACAACAAAATCTTTGTTTAAACTCATAGTAAAGCTTTATTTTATTTCTATATAAAAATATTTTTTATAAACAAATTTAAGAATAACGTTTAATTGGAAAGCTTCATTTGATTTAAATTTGAACTTTATAAAGAAAGATTTAAGCTTGATTTAGGAAACATATCAAACACAATTAAAACTTAATTTTGGGCTTATATAGAACTAAGATTAAAGCTTAATTTTCAATTCATAAAGAACTACGATTAAATCTTATAAAGAAGAATTAAAATTAGGGTTTAATTTGGGCTGAATGAAGAACTACAAAATGTTCTTTCGAACTTTATAAATTTGACATACAAAATTTAAGCTTAAGTTGAGCTTTAAAAAGCTTCATTTGAATTATATTTTAATTTTGTAAAGAAATATTTAAGCTTAATTTAGGATGCCTAACAAACACAATTAAAGCTTAATTTGAAGTTTATAAATAACTAAGATTTAAGCTCAATTTACAATTCATAAAGAACTTCGATTAAATCAGGTTTCAGGTTTTGTAAATATCGACTATTAAGGCTTAATTCGAGCTTTATAAGTTTAATTTGTTCTTAATGAAGAACTACAAAATGTTCGTTTGTACTTTCGAAAGAGCTAAGATTAGAGCTAAATTTGGGCTTTATAAACAACTAAAAAAAAAATTTAAATTAAACAATTAAAGCCTTATTTTATTTCTGTATATGTGTACTATGTACTATGAGCTTAATTAATAAAGAATTACGATTAATTAATAAAGAATTACGATTAATTAATAAAGAATTACGATTAATTAATAAATAATTACAATTAAAGCTCATTTATAAAAATACTATTAAAGCTATAAAAAACTACGATTAAAGCTTAATTTGGTATTAAAACAAAATGTTTTATTTCGTTTTTATAAAAGCTCAGCTTTAAGCTTAATATTGAATTTCATATTGAAATAGATTGTAGCGATTGAAAGAGCTACAATGAAGGCTTTATTTTGATGTAAAGACAATATACGATAAAGTTTTGTTTAGAACAACGAATTATGCTTAATGTTAATTTAAGTTTAATTTCAACTTCACGAATGGCTTATATAAAAGCTTTAAGTCTTAAAAAATTTTAATTTTGGGTCTATAAAGAAAGCTTCGTGTAAGTTTATTAAAGAAGCTGTAATTTTCGACGTAAGGTCGTTCATAAGCCAACCTTTTCAGGACTTAATACCATTTCTACTGTCTTCCTATCAAAAAAAGGGGGGTACGTTCAGGTGCCTTAAAACTGCTTACTATGAAAAAAGCTTTTTAAATCGTTATTTCTTTAATAATTATTTTCATTTGACTTTAGCCCTTTAACCATAAAATATCGATACATTTTTAATATCTTCTAAATTAAATTTTATGTTTTCTTTATCTTTACAGTCGGTCACTGCCATCCGAAAGTTGTTCGTGCTGGTTGCCTTCAAATGGCTACCATTTCTACCAACAATCGTTTCTTGCACGATGAATTGGTGCAATGTGCCAAGACTTTGACCAGCAAGATGCCAGCCCCCTTGTCGGTGTGCTTTTTTGTCAATTCCGGTTCGGAAGCCAATGATTTGGCTTTGAGATTGGCCCGCAATTATACAAAACGTCAAGATGTTGTAACTTTGGACCAGTAAGTATCTGAGAAACAAATTTAATATAAAGCTTACAAATTATTGATAATAGAGAGCTTTTTGAAAACTTGTGACTTTTGATCGGTCATTATCTAAAATTAAAGTTCCCAAGAAAGCTTACGAATTCTTAAACATAGAGAGCTTTATAAAATCAGTTCGATGAAAGAAAAGTATTTATATTTTGTTAAACGAAAAATAAAGTTATGACAAGCTTATAAATCGAATTTTATATAAAATATTTCTACTATTAGCCTTTGATAATTTTTTAAACCGTTTATGAATAAGAGGGTAAAACTTTAAGATTTTTAAAGCTCAAAGCTTTATTTTAAGCTTTTTTATTTTAACCATATTTACATTTTTTTACTCGTATTAACATTTATTTTTCATTCTCACTCTCTATTTTAGCGCCTACCACGGCCATTTAACTTCCGTCATGGAAATCTCCCCCTACAAATTCAATCAACCTGGAGGTGATCCCAAGCCCGATTACGTTCACGTTGCTCCTTGCCCCGATATCTATAATGGTTCCTACAAGGACAAGGAATATCCAAATCACGATATGGCCGAAGTCTATGTCAAACCCATTGTTGATATCTGTGAAAACTTAAAAGCTCAAGGCAAAGGTGTAGCTGCTTTTATTGCCGAATCTCTTCAGAGTTGTGGTGGTCAGATTATACCACCTCCCGGTTATTTCAAGGCAGCCTATAAAGCTATTCATGATGCTGGTGGTGTTACTATTGCCGATGAGGTCCAGGTTGGTTTCGGTCGTGTTGGTACCCATTATTGGGCCTTTGAGACTCAGGGTGTTGTTCCCGATATTGTTTCGGTGGCCAAGCCTATGGGCAATGGTCATCCAGTAGGTGCTGTGGTAACCACACAAGAGATAGCTGATGCTTTCTATAATACTGGTGTCCAATATTTCAATACGTATGGTGGCAATCCTGTCTCTTGTGCCATAGCCAATGCTGTAATGCGCGTCATTGATGAGGAGGGACTTCAGGAAAATGCTCTCAAAACCGGGGAGTACTTGCTTAAGCAATGTAATGAATTTAAAAACGACTTCAATATTGTTGGCGATGTACGTGGTGCTGGCTTGTTTGTGGGATTGGAATTGGTTAAGAATCGTGAGACACGTGAACCTGATACCAAAGCTGCCCATTGGATTGTGTATCGCATGAAACAGATTCACAAGATCTTAGTCTCCTCAGATGGTCCCAATGATAATGTTATTAAGCTAAAGCCTCCCATGGTATTTAATCAAGAAAATGCTGATGAATTTCTATTGGCCATTCGTGAATGCTTTACTCTTTTGACTAAGGAGAGAAATGGTGATGATCTGCCATCTATCAATACTCCTTCGTCATTGAGTAATGGTGACACTGTGGATTCTTTGCCGAGTACAACGCAAATGTTTGAACGTCATGAACATTTGATAAAATCTGTTTAAATTTTTTATTGTTCAATTTTTTGCATTAATTGTACATATTAAGCTTTTTTTAATAATTTTGAATATGTTTAGCTTTAAGTTTAAAGACCCTCTTTCCCCAGATCCCATTAAATCTTTAGTTCTAGCATCTAGAATTATGTTTGAAAAGCAATCAATGCCGATATTATGCTGTCATTTTCAAAACAAATAATTGAAATGTAACAAATATTCTAATCCCTTAGATTTAAGTTGTTATAATTGTTATAAACAAAGACATAAAATATAAGCCAATAAATATATAGTAAAAGAATTTTAATAAAAAAAACACTCGTAGCTCTTTTAATCTGTTAAAAACACTGTGGTCGCTAACTTTTCTATAGAAAACTAACGCGATCGTCATCTTTTCTATAAAAAATTAAGGCGATCGCCAACTTTTCTATAGAAAATTAGGGCGATCGCCAAGTTTTCTATAAAAAAATTAGGGCGATCGCCAACTTTTCTATAGAAAACTAGGGCGATCGCCAACTTTTCTATAAAAAACTATGGCGATCGCCAACTTTTCTGTAGAAAACTAGGGCGATCGCCAACTTTTCTATAGAAAACTAGGGCGATCGCCAACTTTTCTATAGAAAACTAGGGCGATCGCCAACTTTTCTATAGAAAACTAGGGCGATCGCCAACTTTTCTATAGAAAACTAGGGCGATCGCTAACTTTTCTATAGAAAACTAGGGCGATCGCCAACTTTTCTATAGAAAACTAGGGCGATCGCCAACTTTTCTATAGAAAACTAGGGCGATCGCCAACTTTTCTATAGAAAACTAGGGCGATCGCCAACTTTTCTATAGAAAACTAGGGCGATCGCCAACTTTTCTATAGAAAACTAGGGCGATCGCCAACTTTTCTATAGAAAACTAGGGCGATCGCCAACTTTTCTATAGAAAACTAGGGCGATCGCCAACTTTTCTATAGAAAACTAGGGTGATAGCCAACTTTTCTATAGAAAACTAGGGCGATCGCCAACTTTTCTATAGAAAACTAGGGCGATCACCATTTTTTCTATAGATAACTAGGGCGATCGCCAATTTTTCTATAGAAAACTAGGGCGATCGCCAACTTTTCTATAGAAAACTAGGGCGATCGCCAACTTTTCTATAGAAAACTAGGGCGATCGCCAACTTTTCTATAGAAAACTAGGGTGATCGCCAACTTTTCTATAGAAAACTAGGGCGATCGCCAACTTTTCTATAGAAAACTAGGGCGATCGCCAACTTTTCTATAGAAAACTAGGGCGATCGCCAACTTTTCTATAGAAAACTAGGGCGATCGCCAACTTTTCTATAGAAAACTAGGGCGATCGCCAACTTTTCTATAGAAAACTAGGGCGATCGCCAACTTTTCTATAGAAAACTAGGGCGATCGCCAACTTTTCTATAGAAAACTAGGGCGATCGCCAACTTTTCTATAGAAAACTAGGGCGATCGCCAACTTTTCTATAGAAAACTAGGGCGATCGCCAACTTTTCTATAGAAAACTAGGGCGATCGCCAACTTTTCTATAGAAAACTAGGGCGATCGCCAACTTTTCTATAGAAAACTAGGGTGATCGCCAACTTTTCTATAGAAAACTAGGGCGATCGCCAACTTTTCTATAGAAAACTAGGGCGATCACCATTTTTTCTATAGATAACTAGGGCGATCGCCAATTTTTCTATAGAAAACTAGGGCGATCGCCAACTTTTCTATAGAAAACTAGAGCGATCGCCAACTTTTCTATAGAAAACTAGGGCGATCGCCAACTTTTCTATAGAAAACTAGGGCGATCGCCAACTTTTCTATAGAAAACTAGGGCGATCGCCAACTTTTCTATAGAAAACTAGGGCGATCGCCAACTTTTCTATAGAAAACTAGGGCGATCGCCAACTTTTCTATAGAAAACTAGGGCGATCGCCAACTTTTCTATAGAAAACTAGGGCGATCGCCAACTTTTCTATAGAAAACTAGGGCGATCGCCAACTTTTCTATAGAAAACTAGGGCGATCGCCAACTTTTCTATAGAAAACTAGGGCGATCGCCAACTTTTCTATAGAAAACTAGGGCGATCGCCAACTTTTCTATAGAAAACTAGGGCGATCGCCAACTTTTCTATAGAAAACTATCGCGATCACCAACTTTTCTATAGAAAATTATGGCGATCGCCAACTTTTCTAGAGAAAACTATCGCCAACTTTTCTATGGAAAACTATGGCGATCGTCAACTTTTCTGTGGAAAACTAAAACGATCACCAAATTTTTATTAATTTTAAAGCCTTACATTTTGCCAGCAATTAAGATTTTTTATTTTTTTTACATACATACATATTTACATGAACTAAATTACATAATATACTTTACTTTATTTACATCGAACATAATGAACACTAAAAATATTTAATAATTTACAAAAAAAAAATACATTATAACTTTTAAAAATATTTAACACTAAATATACAAGTTTTCTTAGTTTTTTTATCTAGGGAACAAGCCGGGCTCTCGCATCATCGTCATAATCTCCAATTGCTCGGGTGATATCGTGATCGGAATCCTCCACCAACAAATTTGGTATGATGGATGAGTCGGATCGTCGGGATGGTTTCTCCGGGACCACTTCATGTATTTCATGGGGCTTTTCAGAAAATTATAATTAAAATTAAAAGTATAAATTGTATAAGACATAGAAATAGAGCGAAAGAAATTAAACCCACCTTGGAGTTCTCCAGCAAAATTTCCGAGCCATTCGTTGACGTTGAGCCGCGCAAAAATCTTTGAATTGATGAGCCCAGATGCAGCTTTTCTCTTTCCACCTCGAATGAGGCTGCCGTGGTTCCTGATGAGCTGTTGGTGCCTGAGCTGGTGAGTCCACTGTCCAGCGTTCCCGATTTGTTGCCGTGCGGTAGGAATGAAGCCAAAGGATTCTGGAAATGCAGGTTACGAATAAAATCACGTTGTCCCTGCTGTTTGCGACGATAATAGAAATACCCCAATCCACAGAATAGTAGTATCAAAAAGGTTATTAGAGTCCAGATCACAGCAGTTATATGAGATGATCCCTGATCTTGTTCGCGATGAGTTATTAGCAATGCCGAGGAGGTTATCTCATTGGTGGTAGAACAGTGCTTAGTTTCACTTACTATAGCATCGCCACACATGCATTCATAGCTAAACTCGGTTTGTACACACATACCTCGACATTCGGCCATGGTGCAGGGATTACGATTCAAAGGTTGTCGTGAAGCGCCATCTACGAGTATATCTTCAGCATTAAGTATATTAAGATTAAAGGCCTTGCAAGCTCTCGAGCCATATAGGTAGCAGCGTATTGCCTCTTTGGCCCCTAAGTTGACAATGAACACCTGATTCTCATACCAGGTTAGGCCCGAAGGATGCATTATAATATTGCCCTTTTGTATAATGGTTGTGGGAATACCTTTCGAACCCGAGCGATAACTAATACCCTGTAAGGTCTTTTGATGCAAATCCGTATAATATAGCATTTTCTTGTACGGATCACAGGCTAAGGTGGTAATAAAACTCATTTCTTTGGTTAAAAGGTACTCACGTTTAGTACCATCCAAGTTTGCAATAGCTATGCGAGACTTATGACTTCCAAATGCCTGGTTTTGAAGGACTACAAAAAATAAACGTCTATTGTAGGCATCTACAGTTAAAGATTTTATAGTTTCCCGAGGTGTAGCTTTTAAAATGGTGCCACACATTTTTGCCTTGAAAGAGCAAATCTTGATCTCGTTGACTTGATAGCGGCTTATGACATAGACATTATCTGAAATATGTTTTTTAAATATAAAAGATTTCAAACTTTATTCTAATGAATTACCTGTGATCCAATCCACTGCCACTTTTCCGGGATTTGGTAGCTCTAAGGCTGCTTTAATTTGTGCCGTATCCACATCCACTTGATATAATATATTTTCATTTTCAGTGGAAAAGTAGGCCCTACGCGTTCTAACATTCAAATCGAAACCATTTATTTTGGTATCATTAGCCTTCCAAGCCACTTTCAGTATCACGGGTTGCTCGGTCATGCTGCGCACTTCATCATAGGTAGAGAATAATAAAGATTTTTCACTTTCTATGGATTTACAAGTTGTTTTATCGGTTCGCATCATAAAGTCGGGATAACAGGAACATTTATAGGAACCATGAGAATTTTCACATAACTGAGCACAAGGATCCAGTTCCATACATTCGTTAATGTCCACACAAGAACGATGATCTGAATCTAGTTTGAAGCCACTAAAACAGGAGCAAACGGCACCGGCCGGGGTGGGTTTACATTTATTGTCACAGGCCTTTTTACCGGAAACCGGTTTACACGCTGTCTTGCAAAGAGGACCCTCATCGGCGCCCGTATCACAATCATCGAAGCCATCACAAACCCTAGATTCATCTACACACTCACCATCTCGACAATCCCACATTTTGGGACCACAAGGTTTTTCATGTGTCTTAACACCCACCGAGGCATTCCAGGCGCCATGTCTCTCGCAATTCTCCTCATCAGAGCCATCAGCACAATCTCTTTCACTGTCACAGCGAAATTCTAAACGTATACATTCTTTACCCGATTTACATTGGAACTCATAGATACTGCACTTGTTGCCGCAATCGGCTTCATCTTCGCCTCGTGGACACTCAGCAGTTCCATTACATTTGGCTGACAGATCTAGACATATGTTGGGATCACTAGGGCACTCATACATTGGACTCAGATCATCACCACAAGACATTTTACGCTTTTTACCCGTAACCATATCACAATTAAGTTCATCCGATAAATCACCGCAATCATTGTGACCATCACAGACCAGGCGTTTGTCAACACACTGGCCCAAAAGACATTTGTGCATATCGCTGGGACACTCCTTAGCTCCTGTTTTGGGAAAATAATAAATGACTCTGACCTTTTGAACTATAATGCTAGTACTTACCACATTTATCATGCTCATCCGAACCATCGGAACAATCAATTTTGCCATCACACTCCCAGGATTTGGCTATACAAGTGCCGGAATTACACTGAAACATATCTTTAGTACAAACAGGTCTTGAACTTGACTCTTTGCCTCTAGCCAATTTACAATTTTCCTCATCCGAATTGTCACCACAATCATTGAATCCATCACACATAACACTAAAGTCCACGCAGTTGCCATTATCGCAAACATGTTGATGACGATGACAATTCTTGGATTTATCTGGAATGCCCCACAATAAATAAGTTTCAAGATTTTGAAGTTTTCAAAATACAAACTCACCGAAATGCTCACAATGTTCCTCATCCGAGCCATCGTGACACTGTTTCTTACCATCACAACGCTTGTCGGCCTCCAAACACTGTTCGGCATTGTGACACATAAACTTACCCACGGGACACACAACTTTTGGTTTTTGTTTCTTATCCACATCACAACCCTCCTCATCCGAACCATCTGGGCAATCCTTGTGATTATTACATTTACGCGACAAGGTCAAACATTCACCCGAACGACAACGGAATTCACAATCTAAGGCCTCGATACAGGAGCGATTGGTGGAATCTCTAAATACCAAACCGGCAGGGCAAAGGCAACCAGCTGTAAATTTTCCTAAGGTCACACAAACATGAGAACAACCACCATTCCAGTGCTGGCAGGGATGATCTGCAGTGGGGGCCGCCACACTAGCCGCCAGCGGTATATGCATGGGTAGAGAGTGTGTTGTGTATAGCTTTTGATTAACTTCAATATCGAATCTTTTTAAAGGTCCCATATTACTTTTATGCGTCCAGTGAATGGTGTTCGATCTAAGTTCAGTCCAAAACAGATCTTCATCTACTATGGCTATAGAATAGGGTCTCTTCAGACGACCGCGGAATGTGTAGGCATGTAAATTGCGATAATCCGAAAAGGAAATACGACCCAAATCACTGTCCGCCCAATATAGGGTATTCGTTTCATGTTCAGTGGCAAATTTGATATCATCATCGCCCAACTCATCCTCAAAGACATGAGAATGATCTCCTTGGCCGCTCAATGATTTTTGATCGATATGAACATAGCGACGAGTTTTTAGGGCAATAAACATGGTTCTGTGGGATTAAACTATTAGTTATAAGGAATAATTTAAAGCGTTAAAAAATGGGGACTTACCCATCTTCCGGTACTATAGCTAATCCAATAGGAGCTTCAACGCCCGCAAAGAATGAGACAATAGCTCGATGTTTTGTTTGTAGTGATAAGACCTCTACCACATGTCTTTCAGAATCACTCCAGTATAGATTGTAGGACAGATAATCTGAAATTAATTAAGGATTTTTGAAAAGTAAGACGAAATCTCTCGAAGAGAGTACAGAAATACAAAACACTCTAAAGAGATGGTTCTTCGTACCGGAAATCTTAGGACTCCAACCAAGTACTGCTACTTCTGCGATACTACTTATAATATCGAATTTACAAGAGAGACTTTTTTGGCAGAAAATTTTTCGTTAAAAAAATTTTTTAATGGAAAATTTTTTGTTAAAAAAATTCTATACAAAATTTTTAGTTACAAAAATTTTTCTATAGAAAATTTCTTTTATTAAAAAAAAAAATTTTGTGTAGAAAATTTTATAGAGAATTTTTCGTTAAGAAAAATTGTCAATAGAAAATTTTTCGTAAAAATAATTTTTCGTTAGAAAAATTTTTGTTAAAAAAAATTTCTTTGAAAAATTTTTTGTTAAAAAAATTTTTCCAATTCGTTAAAATTTCGTACATAATTTGTTATAAAATTTCGTTAAAAAAATGTTTCTTTAGAAAATTTTTCGTTCAAATAATTTTTCTTAAGAAAATTTTTCTATAAAAAATTTTTTTCCAATATTTCGTTAAAAAAATTTTTTTTAGAAAATTTTTTGTTATAAAAATTTTTTGTACAAAATTTTTCTTAAAAAAAATTTTTTGTAGAATATTTTTCCATAACAAATATTTCCTGTAGAAAATTTTTCGTTAAAAAAATTTTTGTCATAGAAAATTTTTCTATAGAATATTTTCAGTTAAAAAAAATTTTCTATAAAAAATTTTTCGATAAACAAATTTTTTATAGAACATTTTTCTTAAAAAAATTTTTTATAGAACATTTTTCTTAAAAAAATTTTTTCTATAGAAAATTTTTTGTTATAAATATTTTTCTATAGAAAATTTTTGGTTAAAAAAATTTTCATATAAAATATTTTTAACTAAAAATATTTTATATAGAAAATTTTTAGTTAAAAATTTTTTCTATAGAAAATTTTTCGTTAAAAAAACTTCCTATAGAAAATTTTTCGTTAAATAAATTTTTCTATAGAAAATTTTTCGTTAAAAAAATTATTCTATAGAAAATTTTTCGTTAAAAAAATTTTTCTATAGAAAATTTTTCGTTAAAAAAATTTTTCTATAGAAAATTTTTCGTTAAAAAAATTTTTCTATAGAAAATTTTTCGTTAAAAAAATTTTTCTATAGAAAATTTTTCGTTAAAAAAATTTTTCTATAGAAAATTTTTCGTTAAAAAAATTTTTCTATAGAAAATTTTTCGTTAAAAAAATTTTTCTATAGAAAATTTTTCGTTAAAAAAATTTTTCTATAGAAAATTTTTTGTTAAAAAAACTTTTCTATAGAAAATTTTTCGTTAAAAAAATTTTTCTATAGAAAATTTTTCGTTAAAAAAATTTTACTATAGAAAATTTTTCGTTAAAAAAAATTTTCTATAGAAAATTTTTCGTTAAAAAAAAAATTTTCTATAGAAAATTTTTCGTTAAAAAAAATTTTCTATACAAAATTTTTCGTTAAAAAAAATTTTCTATTCAAAATTTTTCGTTAAAAAAATTTTCTATACAAAATTTTTCGTTAAAAAAATTTTTCTATACTATATTTTTCGTTAAAAAAAATTTTCTATACAAAATTTTTCGTTAAAAAAAATTTTCTATACAACATTTTTCGTTAAAAAAAATTTTCTATAGAAAATTTTTCTATAAAAAATTTTTCTATAGAAAATTTTTCTATAGAAAATTTTTCTTTAAAAAATTTTTCTATAGAAAATTTTTCGTTAAAAAAATTTTTCTATAGAAAATTTTTCGTTAAAAAAATTTTTCTATAGAAAATTTTTCGTTAAAAAAATTTTTCTATAGAAAATTTTTCGTTAAAAAAAATTTTCTGTAGAAAATTTTTCGTTAAAAAAATTTTTCTATAGAAAATTTTTCGTTAAAAAAAATTTTTCTATAGAAAATTTTTCGTTAAAAAAATTTTTCTATAGAAAATTTTTCGTTAAAAAAAATTTTCTATAGAAAATTTTTCGTTAAAAAAAATTTTCTATAGAAAATTTTTCGTTAAAAAAAATTTTCTATAGAAAATTTTTCGTAAAAAAATTTTTCTATAGAAAATTTTTGGTTAAAAAAATTTTTCTATAGAAAATTTTTCGTTAAAAAAATTTTTCTATAGAAAGTTTTTCGTTAAATAAATTTTTCTATAGAAAATTTTTCGTTAAATAAATTTTTCTATAGAAAATTTTTCGGTAAAAAAATTTTTCTATAGAAAATTTTTCGTTAAAAAAATTTTTCTATAGAAAATTTTTCGTTAAAAAAATTTTTCTATAGAAAACTGTTCGTTAAAAAAATCTTTCTATAGAAAATTTTTCGTTAAGAAAAATAAATATAGAAAATTTTTCGTAATAATTTTTGTTTTATAGAATTTTTTCGTTATTAAGATTTTTCAATAGAAAGTTTTTCGTTCAAAAATTTTTTTCTATAGAAAATCTTTCTAAAAGATTTGTTTTTACTAAATTTTTCTTAAAAAAAAAAATTTATCATACAATATTTCGTAAAGAAATATTTTCCATAGAAAAGTTTTCGTTAAAAAAAATTTTCTATAGAAAATTTTTCTACAGAAAATTTTTCCTTAAAAAATATTTTCACGGAAAATTTTTCGTTAAAAAATTTGCCAGAAAACTATTGACAAATAAGTTGCAATGTAGTGAATGTTATATATATTATTAGATTATCCTAAAAGTATGCTACACAAATGTTTCTGAAATATCTTACATTTCGTAAGACCTTGTGCGATCTAACTTAGTGCCGATTTAACATTGGCTATAGTTATAGTCGCTGTATGCGAAATTGCTCTACTTAATAAACTTACCAAATGCCAATCCGGTAACGTTTCCCAAATTCCCCTTCACCAACACTTTCACCTCATTATGCTGCAGATCCACTTCACAAATGATCTTCTGATAGTTATCGACCACAAACACCGAATTATTAACACTATTATAAGCCATTTCATGGATAAACATATCCAATTTGTGAGTATTGGTTATAGCATGACGACCAAAAGTTGTATGTTCCATCTCCAAAAGATTTCCTCTCACCCCCAAAAACAAACGTTGTTTCTTATGGGTCTTCATGCAACGCAATTGATCCGTTGCCAGCTGCATCCCATCGGGACAAGCACAAGCGAAATTATTATTCTCAGCCAACAAACATAAATGAGAGCAACGCGATCTTTCGCAGGCATGGGGAATTCTCTTTTGTTTTGAGGAATGATAAATATGCACCGCATAGATAGTGCGGTCTTTGGTTATAACCTTGTGATCCTTGCCAGTAAACTTATTGCAAGAGTGAATACTTTTTGTACCCCAATCGGACCAATAGATATTATCCTCAAATATAGCTAAGCCATAAGGATGTTTAAGAATCTCCTCTATGACCATGCGGCGATCACTGCCATCTGTGCGTACACTCTCGATGGTGGCCCGCTTGGCATCGACCCAATACAAACGATCATTGTACATATCCAAAGCAATACCGTTGGGCCAATGAACATTTTCTGTAACTAAACGTCGGGAATTTGTGCCATCCATAGACGAACGAGCAATCATGGGATTAATGCCCCAATCAGACCAAAATATTTGAGAGCGTTGAGGCCATAAGGCCACACCACGTGGTTGGTGAACATCATCGGTAACTAAAACAGTGCAATGGTGACCATCATTAGAGCAAACGGCTATATGATGCATAACATTATCCGAAAAGTAAATGTTGCCTAAAATAAAAGCTCTGTAATACTTGAGTAACCCCCTAAAATCGAAAAATCTCACCAGTTAACCAATCTACAGCCAAATCTTCGGGAGCATCTAGACCAGATGTTAACAAAATCTCCTGTTGTGAACCATCGGGACTTGCCCTGACTATACTTTCACCTTCATTTTGTATATTTGTCCAATAGATATGCTCTCCGTTATAGGTCACACCAATTACCTTCGACAAGTTCTTTGCCACTGTATACACGCGTTTTGATCTCAGATTTACACCCATTACCGTTACCTGAGTGGTATACAAAAGCAAAGCCTCTTCACCATGTGCCTCACACGTGCGATTATCATCTCTCAAAGTGTAGCCTTCATCGCAGGTACATTTATAGGTCCCAGGAACATTTATACAACCCTGACTGCAGGCACCATATTGCTCCAAGCACTCGTCTACATCAACGCACACATCTTCGAGTAGAGAGTGTCTAAAACCCTTTGGACATATACATTCAGGTCCCGATTGTGGCATCATTTGACATTTGGAGGCAGGCGGACAAGTTTTGTTCTTACAACTGTTAGCGGCTGTGCAGCGGAATGACTCATCTGTACGATCGGGGCAATCGGTGGTACCATCGCAGGCTTTTTCAAGTGGCAGGCAGGTGATGTTATTGCGACATAAAAATTTACCCATTTCGGGAAAACAATTATCGGCTAAAATTATATGAAATAAATAAGTTATAAGACCTTTAAAAATTTTTTCTATCGAAAATTTTTCGTTAAAAAAATTTTTCGTTAAAAAAAATTTTCTATCGAAAATTTTTCGTCAAAAAAAATTTTCTATAGAAAAGTTTTCGTTAAAAAAAAAATTTCTATAGAAAATTTTTCGTTAAAAAAAAAAAAATTCGTTAAAAAAAATTTTCTATAGAAAATTTTTCGTTAAAAAATTTTTCTATAGAAAATTTTTCGTTAAAACATTTTTCTATAGAAAATTTTTCTTTAAAAAAATTTTTCTATAGAAAATTTTTCGTTAAAAAAATGTTTTTCGTTAAAAAAATTTTTCTATAGAAAATTTTTCGTTAAAAAAAATTTTCTATAAAAAATTTTTCGTTAAAAAAATTTTCTATAGAAAATTTTTCGTTAAAAAAATTTTCTATAGAAAATTTTTCGTTAAAAAAAATTTTCTATAGAAAATTTTTCGTTAAAAAAAATTTTCTATAGAAAATTTTTCGTTAAAAAAAAATTTTCTATAGAAAATTTTTCGTTAAAAAAAATTTTCTATAGAAAATTTTTCGTTAAAAAAAATTTTCTATATAAAATTTTTCGTTAAAAAAAAGTATTTCTATAGAAAATTTTTCGTTAAAAAATTTTTCTATAGAAAATTTTTCGTTAAAAAATTTTTCTATAGGAAATTTTTCGTTAAAAAAATTTTTCTATAGAAAATTATTCAATAAACAAATTTTTCTATAGAAAATTTTTCATTAAAAAAATTTTTCTATATAAAATTTTTCGTTAAAAAATTTTTTCTATAGAAAAATTGTCGTGAAAAAAATTTTTCTATTGAAAAATTTTCGTTAGAAACATTTTTTCTCTAGAAATTTTAAAATTTTTCGTTAAAAAAAAATTTTCTATAGACAATTTTTTTAACGAAAAATTTTCTATAGAAAAATTTTAGTTTAAAAAATTTTTTATAGAAAATTTTTCATCAAAAAAAAAATTTCGTTAAAAAAATTTTATATAGAAAATTTTTTGTTAAAAAAATTTTCTATTGAAAATTTTTCGCTAAAAAATTTTCTATAAAAAAGTTTTTCTTTAGAAAATTTTTCGTTAAAAAAATTTTTCTTTAGAAAATTTTTAGTTTAAAAATTTTTTCTAATGAAAAATTTTCGTTAAAAATTTTTCTATTGAAAAATTTTCGTTAAAAAAATTTTTCTATTGAAAATTTTTTGTTAAAAAAATTTTTCTATTGAAAAATTTTCGTTAAAAAAATTTTTCTATTGAAAAATTTTTGTTAAAAAAATATTTCTATTGAAAAATTTTCGTTAAAAACAATTTTCTATTGAAAAATTTTCGTTAAAAAAAATTTTCTATTGAAAAATTTTCGTTAAAAAAATTTTTCTATTGAAAAATTTTCGTTAAAAAAATTTTTCTATTGAAAAATTTTCGTTAAAAAAATTTTTCTATTGAAAAATTTTCGTTAAAAAAATTTTTCTATTGAAAAATTTTCGTTAAAAGAATTTTTCTATTTGAAAAATTTTCGTTGAACAAATTTTCCTATAGAAAAATTTTCGTTAAACAAATTTTCGTTAAAAAAATTTTATATAGAAAATTTTTTGTTAAAAAAAATTTCGTTAAAAAAATTTTTCTATAAAAAAATTTTCGTTAAAAAAATTTTTCTATAGAAAACTTTTTTTTTTAATTTTCTACAGACAACTTTTCGTTAAAAAAACTTTTCTATAGAAAATTTTTCGTTAAAAAAACTTTTCTATAGAAAATTTTTCGTTAAAAAAACTTTTCTATAGAAAATTTTTCGTTAAAAAAAACTTTTCTATAGAAAATTTTTCGTTAAAAAACTTTTCTATAGAAAATTTTTCGTTAAAAAATTTTTTCTATAGAAAATTTTTCGTTAAAAAATTTTTTCTATAGAAAATTTTTCGTTAAAAAACTTTTGTATAGAAAATTATTCGTTTAGAAATTTTTCTATACAAAATTTTTCGTTAAAAAAATTTTTCTTAGAAAACTTTTCGTTAAAAAAAATAGAAAATTTTTGGTAAAAACATGTTTTCTATACATAATTTTTCATAAAAAATAATTTTATATACAAAAATTTTCGTTAAAAAAATTTGTCGTTAAGTAATTTTTTTAAAGAAACTTTTTCGTTAAGTAATTTTTCTAAAGAAAATTTTTCGTTAAAAAAATTTTTCTATACAAATTTTTTTTTTTAA
>OW121743.1:69898451-69973451 GCA_933228675.1 Stomorhina lunata
GACTAAGATCATTTCACTTTATGGGCAAATCCGAAAAACCTTAAACCAAGGACAAAATTTTAAAATTGTCAAAATAACGTCATTAAAAAAAGGGTAGGGTAGTGTAAAGCGTCCGTCACAGAAATAAAGGTTTTTTAAATTTGACTAGTGCAATTTTTTTTCTCCAATTGAACTTGGTTCGTAAAGAGAACTTATAGTATGCTTTACATTAGGCTAAAAATATATAGATGTTTATACAGCATTTTTCAAAATAATATGTAAAGTGTTAGCGTCCGCCACAATAGGTATATATTTTTTACAAAATAATATTTATTAAATACAAAATTTACGAACACATATCTGTCTTATTCATAAAACAATGACACTGTCTATATTCACAGATTAAATTTAAGGTGTTAAAAAAATATACAGTGGGGCAAATATGATGATTTTGAAATTTGTTTTTTTTTTATTTTTGGGACACTCTAACAGCTAGCCGCAGCATTCTTTCGACGAAAAATAAGATGTAAAAGTGTAAAACTTTAAATAAATTTATGTATTTAGCCGTTTTGTGATATATAAAATTGTGCCCAAAAATCGCATTTTAACCGCGAACATGAAAAGGAAGGAGATGAAATTCGGGAACAAATAAAACCATTATTTTCACTGATTAACGAATCCTTAAAAAAAACATAAAATATGAATTTTTTCCTAATAAAAAACATTCAAGTAAAAACTGTATCGTCCATCACGTAGCGTCCGCAACAGTACATTTATGAATTTTTGGTGAAACTGGAAAATATTAAAATATTTTATAAAAGCTGTTTTGTAATCCTCTATCTTCAATGTATTTACAATTTTTTTTTATTACTATGACCGATTTGATGAAATTTACAGAAACACGTGTTGAAAAAAAAGTCACTTCCATTTTTTGTAGCGTCCGTCACAGCACTTTAAAAGCGAATATCTTTTTTCTCCAATACAAGTATGTAAATTAACAAATGCCATTCAATAGCACAATCGATGGGCTAATATTCCCTGAAATCTGTGCAAAGCTATCTAGTGTAGAACGACAATGGGATACATTTAAGTACAACAAAATTCGTACAAATGTATCGTCCGTCACGCAAGATTTGTAAATTTTAAATTTGTATAAATATTAGTTTTTAAATATTCTTAACACCTTTATTCTTATTCAAAATTAAATTTGAGACTCGTGTTACCTTCAAAGTTTTTGTTTTCATTACTTTTTAATTGTTACCAGTTTTATTTAATTCTATAATTTTTTTTATTTAAACAAAATATCAGTTTTTACAACTCAATTATTAAAGTACAAAAAAATAGTACAATTTAAATTAAATGAAATTATATTTTTTTCTTGCAATGATTAATGGTAGTCTTGGACTATTGCCTAAAACTATTAGCATCAAAAAAATATTTTAATTAAATCCATTATAAAAAATTTAATAGAAAAAAAAGAATAATAAATAAAAATGATAATTATTTCCCCCTTCTTGTGCTTTAGAATTAAATGACCAACAAAATTTTGCTGTTTAAACTGCCATAAAATTTGTTTTATTGAAAAAAATCCACTTCTTTTTTTTTAATTATTAAAATGACAAGAAAACACCAAAGAATTATGAGGTAAGAAATATGAAACAATCATAGATTAGATGAATAATATTTTTTTAAATGAAGTCCATCAGTCTTTTTTATTAAATAATTTTGAAAACTTGAATGTTCTTTTTTTTTAAGATAAAAATATATTTTTGTTGAAAGATGAAGTCTTAAATATGCCCTACTGACACTATTCTTTATATTCAAACAATGTCGAAATGTTGCAGGTGCAATGTTGCTAAGTCAACTGATATATTTTCACTCTTTTACGGCGACAATGATGCTTAAATTGTTACCAATTTATCTCTAAATATAAATAATGTTGCTGAGAATTAATATGAAAATAAAGGAAACTTTGTTTTAAATAAAAATATATTTATGTTGAAAGAACAACTGAACTGACACTATTCTTTATATTCAAAGAATGTCGAAATGTTGCAGATGTAATGTTGCTAAGTTCACTGATATATTTTCACTCTTTTACGGGGACAATGATGCTTAAATTGTTATCAATTTATCTCTAAATATAAATAATGTTGCTGGGAATTAATATGAAAATATAGGAAACTTTTTGAAATAAAAATATATTTATATTGAAAGAGATGTTAAATTTGCCCTACTGACACTATTCTTTAAATGCAAACAATGTTGAAATGTTGCAGAGACAATGTTGCTAAGGCCACTGACATATTTTCACTCTTTCAAGGGGACAATTTTTCTAAAATTGATATCAATTTATATCTACATATAGAAATAATGTTGCTAAGAATTAATGTTTCACTACGTAAAGACAATATAGAAAATATTGTTAGGACCACAGATATTTTTATCTTTAATGTTCCCGAGAATACTGACAATTTATCTATAATGTTGCCACAACTACAAACAAAATGCATATACATAATGTTGCCGAGACTATTGGCACATATTCACTCTATATCGAGAATAATGCTATGGTACAAGTAGCAACGTATATTATAAATAATATAATGTTTCCAGAATCCCTTAAGATAATGTTGCTAAAGCACTTAACACATTTTCCATATGAGAAAATGTTGCTGAAGCTTTTGCTGACTAAGTTATCTCTACATATAGAAAATATTGCTAAAACCACAGAATTTTTACTATAATGTTTCCAAGAATACTGACAGTTTATCTATAATATTAAACTATAAATAAAACTAAAACTATAAATAAATTGTCTATACATAATACTGCCGAGACAATTGTCACCTTTTTACTTTATATCGAGAATGATGTCAAGATACAAGTAGCAACAACGCTGATAAGATTTCTGATGTATTATATTATGTGTCCAGGATTTCTTAAGATAATGTTGCACTGAACACATTTTCCATATGAGAAAATGTTGCTGAAAATGTTGAAATTTCTTTATAATAAATGTTTCCTAACGTTGTTAGCGACTTTGTTGCTAAGACCATAGACAACTTGTTTTAATTAGGACCAACCTACCAATTGGCACTTAAAAACTTTGTCAGTTAAGACTAACGGTCATCTTGTTAAGGCTACATCTATCAAATTTGTTTTTGTTCCTGAGAATTTGATTATGTTGCCAAAACCACAAAAAAAATGTTTCTTTACAAAGAGACAATGTCGCCGAAATTGGGGTCATCATTTTACTCAATATAGAGAAACAGAAAGTCTATAATATTATATAACTATTCACTTAACCCTTTTTAGAAAATGTGACCAAGTTAAAACACCTGCTATTATATCTCTACATAAGACAATGTTGCTGACACCTTTAAAATAATACAAAGATCACTTACAACTTTTCATAAATATAATCTACAGGCAATATTTCTATGAATTAAGAAATTGTTCTATTCAACTTTTAAAGAAAATGTTGCCGAGAACACTGACATATTTTGTATGTAAAATGTTGCTAGGACATCTAATATCTCTTCTGTTTACAAAGAAAATGTTGAAAAGACAATTTTTGTTTATATATATGTTGCTAACCTAACTGACTGAAAACTTTTGTCTATAGGTATGTAGGTACAATGTTGCCGAAGAAATTTTCAATATAACTTCATATATAATCGATGTTATACATAGGGACAATATCGATTAGATCGCTGACATTTTGTCAAAACCACAAATTAATCTTCTTATTGCCAAGATCTCATATTTACCCTTTAATAACGCTAATAAGATAACATAAGTAATCTTTTAACATTTTTGAGACAATGTTGCCAAGCCACACATAAAATAAATGTTGATAAGACAGAAGATATTTAATTTCTTTATAAATGAAACAGTGTTGTTAAGAAAATTGGCAACATTTCTTTACATAGAGACAATATTGCCAAGAATACTGACAATGTTGCAAAGACTGACTAAGTAAAACTGTTGACAAGAAAACAGTTATCTTTTTTCTGTATAGGAAAAGTATTGACGATATTTCTAATAAAATGAACAAATCTTATACATAAAGAGACAAAGATTTATACTATTTAACTCTGCAATGTTGCGAAGCTAATTTTATATATGTTTCAAAGTCTTAATAACTGAAAATGTTTCAAAGCCAACTGTCAACACTTCTCTATTTAGAGAATATATTGACGATGTTGACTATACAACAAACCACTTTTATGTATATAGAGATAAAGATGCAACATTTTTATATAGAGAAAAAGTTCTTAAACCAATTGATAACTTTATTTAACTGTTAAGACCTTTAAAATGTATTATATGTATCTCTACAATGTATCTCTACATATGCATCTCTACAATGTTTTCTCTTACATATGTATCTCTACAGTTATCTTTTCTTTAAATAGATAAAATATTGATAATATTGCTAATGCAACAAAAGTTTTCTTTTTAATGAAACAATGTTACACATTTTTTTATATAAAAAGACTATTTTTTAACCCTCTAACAACTTTCGATAAAATGTTGCTTATGCAACTGATAATTTTTCTCTAATATAGAGACAATGTCGCTGACATTACTGACAAATATTTTTCAAATAGATCATTTTTGCCAAACTCAGCTAATATTTTACTAATTTAAAGAAAATGTTGCCAAGACTATTGTGTCATTTTTGTATATGGAGACTATGTTGCTAAGATATTATTTCAATATTAAATGACAATGTGGTTTACGAAACTTAAAATTTTAAAAATGTTGCTAACATCACTAACGGTTATTCATTACTACACCATTTTCAATTGAAATTGAGAAATATTCAATTGAAATTGAGAATATTCAATTGAAATTGAGAAATTTTCAATTGAAATTTAGAATTTTCAATTGAAAATGAGAAATTTTCAATTGAAATTGAGAATTTTCATTTGAAATTGAGAAATTTTCAATTGATATTGAGAATTTTCAATTAAAAATGAGAAATTTTCAATTAAAATTGCGAAAACACTAATTGGAAATGAGAAACATTCAGCTGAAATTGAGAAATTTTCAATTGAAATTGAGAAATTTTCAATTGAAATTGAGAAATTTTCAATTGAAATTGAGAAATTTTCAATTTAAATTGAGAAATTTTCAATTTAAATTGAGAATTTTTCAATTGAAATTGAGAAAAGCACAATTGAAAATGAGGTTGAAATTTGTAATTGAATTTGAGAAATTTTCAATTGAAATTGAGAAATTTTCAATTGAAATTCAGAAGTTTTCAATTGAAATTGAGAAATTTTCAATTGAAATTGAGAAATTTTCAATTGAAATTGAGAAATTTTCAATTGAAATTGAGAAATTTTCAATTTAAATTGGGAAAACCCCAAGTGAAATTTCATCCTCATTTTCAATTTAGGTTTTCTCAATTTCAATTCTAAAATTCTCAATTTCAATTGAAAATTTCTCAATTTCAATTGAAAATTTCTCAATTTCAATTGAAAATTTCTCAATTTCAATTGAAAATTTCTCAGTTTCAATTGAAAGTTTCTCAATTTCAATTAAAAAAATCAACCTCATTTTCAATTGGGCTTTTCTCAATTTCAATTGAAAAATTCTCAAATTAAATTTAAAAATTCTCAATTTCAATTGAATATTTCTCATTTCCAATTGGGATTTTCTCAATTTCAATTTACAAATTCTCATTTTCAATTGAAAAATTCTCAATTTCAACTGAAAATTTCTCAATTTCAATTAAAAATTTCTCATTTTCAACTGAAAATTCTCAATTTCAAATGAAAATTTCTCAATTTCAATTGAAAAGTCTCAATTTCAATTGGAAATTTCTCAATTTCAATTGTAAATTCTCAATTCCAATTGAATATTTCTTAATTTCAATTGAAAATTCCCAATTTCAATTGAAAATTTCTTAATTCAATTTGAAAATTTCTCAATTATAATTGAAAATGGTGTAGTTGTCACTATTCATTATTCTGTATAAGGAATAGTGACAACTAATATTAATAGCTGGAAAAAGTTACCGAAATTATTGTAAAATTCTATATGGAGACAATGTTGCTAAGATAATTGAGAAGATCTTTGTCATATGATAAAAATATCAAAGCAACTGAGAATTCGTTTTTTTATAGAGACAATGTTGCTGACATTATAGAACACTATTAACTATATAGAAAATTGTTGTCAAATTCACTGACAACTAATATCTTATAGCGAAAATTGTCATGTCCCACCGAACAGTAGCAGGTTGTATTTAAATGTATGGGAAATACATAAATATACAACTGCAAAACAGCTGTTTGGTGGGGCATTGATAGAAAAAAAAATAAAAATTTTGTAAAAAAAAAGATGGCCGAAATGGCGGGAACCAGCCGAAAAAAGAAGAAGAAGAAAAAAGGCTAGAAGAGGGGAAAATAAAAGGGGGAGGAGGAGATTGATTGGAGGAGTGATGATGTGAGGAAGTGCAAGTGGATTTTTTTTCGAAGATTATTATTTTGAGTTTTTATTAAAAAATTATTTTTATACATTTATACATAAAAAAAAAAACATTACACAAAAACACAAAAAAAAAAACGATACAAAGTTTAAAATAAAACTAAAATTATTTTAATAAAAAACCAAATACACATACCCACACAAATTATTGAAATTAAAAATAATGAAAGAAATAAAAATTATTTAAATAAAAAAAAAAAAACATATATACACAAAAACACAAACATTTCTCCTTTTTTTAAGAAAAAAAACAATTATTATTTAAAAATTAAAATACAATAACAAAAAAAAAAAACACACAAGAATAAACTACAAAATAACCCAACACTACTTGAGACAAAAAGAAATTACATCAATTCTGAGACTAATCCGGAATACTCCAAGGAACGGGGAGTTTATGTTGACAGACTACGGACAGAAAGACATAAAAAAAAAAGGATTAAATTATAAGGGTTTTGGTTTGATTTAGCCTGAACACTTAAGGTGAGATCTGCGTAGTTCAAAATTCCTTAGGAAAGGGCAACTAACCTCAATAATAATTCTTTGGACGGAAATACACCACAGATAGGACAAAGACTGACGAATGAACTTTCCCTGGAAGAGGAGAAATTCTGAATAAGATGTAAAAGGAATCAACATCCTGGAGTAAACATAATTACAGGTAAGTGAGTTAGAAGCATTATGTAAGGGTAGATTTAGGGGCAGTTCCTAATAATTAGGCCAAGGAACTGCCATGGAAGAGGGTGGGCAGGCCAAGCAGCATAACACCAGCTGCAAAGCCAGGAAAATAGAATGTTGCGATGTCCATGGACTAGCACATTCCCCAGATTCCAATAGATAGGAATTGAGGATTGGCATTTGGCCTCAAAACTTTTTGATCAGCGACTTGTGGATGGCTGATTTGGTGAACCGCACGCCCTCTACCGGCTTAGCCAGGCAAAGATCACCATGCCAAGCGTTGCCAGTCAGTCCTCCACCGAGTACGCCTCAATAGTCGTTGACAAAAATGGCGCCCAACGTGGGGCCCGAATATCGGGTTTCCCTATATCCAGTTAAACATATTACTATTTATTTGTCATTAAATAAGGTAAGCAAATCCAGCGTAAGTCATACTGATCAAGATCATTCAAGGTCAATCAGTATTTGCGACGCTGGAATTGTTAATCTTATTAAATGAGAAATAGATAGGCCTGCTATTGGTCTTTTATCTAGAACTTTTGTAAGACTCATTATCTAAGAATTAATATTCTGATAATGACAGCGACAAAGTTCTAGAAAAAAGAGTAACAAGCAGGATATACATAAACATTAAAATCTAAATCAATAGCCCAAAGGCAAAGTTTTCAAAACTTTAATTTTCAGCGGATAAGTCGTGAAATAAAGCTATAATAGCTTATTCCACTGTCGATCCGTTGAAAGTTTTAGTTTTGAACAACTTTGTCTACCAGCTTACCCCATTCCAATTCTCAATTTCCATTACAAAATTTATAATTTTTTTTTAAATAGATCCATGGCTGTCGTCAATGGTTCTATTTTCTTGGTTCTACCCTTACAAATGGTTAAATGCTCACTTATAATAAAATAAATAAAAAATAATAATCTTATAAATATTATTAATAAAATACATTTGTAAATCTTATAAATATAATTAATACATTTTTATTTTTCAGCTTGATTTGAAGTTTTGTGAAGGGTTATTTAAAATAAAAATAAAAAAAAAACAAAAAATAAATTTTCATAGATAGATAGATTAGCATGGTAGAAACTAGGGCAAGTAAGATGCAAGGCGATTCCGCTTCTTCTTCCTCTAGGCCTATCCTAGGAAGGGTTCCTTCCAGCTTAACAGCAACAACATCCGCAACAACAACCTCAACAACCACAATTACCACTTCCACAACAGCACCGATTATGACGAATATAGTGCATCCTGGTACACAGCCTTTAGACCAGATTCCACTTCTAGACACTAGCATCAGTTCTCCTAGCTACAGTAGCTTAACAGCCCAAAATGTGCGACAAGAGTTTCGGAATCAGGCAAACTCCAATGCTCAACCAACACACCCACTTTCTGAGCCAAATATCCAGAATATAATTGACTCCACAGTTGGAATGAGACAAGTAGAAATGCTGCGCACCATGGAAGAGAGGCTAAGAGAGTTAGTACCTCAAATAGTGGCCGAAAGTATCAGGTCACTGTCAAGAGCCTCGAATAATCCGATACCACCACTGCAACCAGCGCCTGATTTTAATAGGTCACAACAGCCGCCTCAACACACGACTTATCAACATCGGCAATCGTTTATGCAGCCAGAACAACCAGTACAAATGCCACAGTTCCCACTGCCAAATCCACATTCTGCGGCACCTCATCACGACCATCATAGAGCACAATTCAGCCACAATACCTCTTATGGCCCCGGACGCAGTAGCACATTTCATCACGAAGCGCCACCACAACATTATCAATCATCCACCAGCTCGCAATTTACCAGGAAGCTTGGGTTAGATAAATGGGGCGTAAATTTTGACGGTTCGTCGAAATCAATGGGGGCCCAGGAATTTGTGTTTAGAGTGGAGGAGATGCGTAAAGATTACGGGAACAGCTGGCAGGAGGTGTTATGCCAATTTCACCAATTATTGTCGGGAGAAGCATTGGAGTGGTACTGGATGCAACGACGACATCAGCCAGCTCACTCGTGGGATGAGTTGAAGGAGGCGGTAATTAACCGATTCCGGCGATTCAACAGCGACATGGAGATACACCGCCAAATTATGGACCGTCGCCAACAGTCTCAAGAACTTTTTGAAGACTTTTATAATGCAGTCCTAAGGTTGAGAAGCCAACAGACTAGTCCAATTTCTGAAACAGAAATCATTGACATTATGAAAGTCAATCTCAAGAGCTCGATGGCCCAACTAGTTTTTCCCATCAGGATGTTCGGCTTGAGTCATTTTCGGGCAGAATGTAAAAAGGCTGAGTCGCTTCTACAGACCCAGCGACAATCATATGGCCAACGGTTCGCTCCCAGAGTGCACGAGCTTTATGGCGATTACGGTGAGCAGGAATTGCCGGAAGTCGAGGTTGAAGCAATTAGCAACACCGCCAAATATATCTGTTGGAATTGTAGACAACCGGGTCATGGGTTCATGGAGTGTCCATCGCCATCGAGGAGGTTGTTTTGCTTTAAATGCGGGATGGACAACACCGTGACTCCCAAATGTCCACGCTGTTCGGGAAACCGGAGGTCGGACCCGTCTGCTGGGGAACCACGTCCGAAACCTGCAGCCCAGTAAACGAACTGGAGGATTTTAATGACCTAGAGGAAAAGAAGAATAAACGGGTCGTTAAAATCTTAATTAATAATAAAGTTAGGATAAGTGAAAAGGCAGGAGAGTCAAAGGTTAGGGAGATTAAGCCATTGCATGTTAGAGTTAAGGAATATGAAAAAGCTAGGGAAAGAATTTTTGGAAAAACGCGAATTGAAAAGACTAGGGAAAGATATAGAAAAAGAAAGGAACTTAGGCGTGAGGTCGCTAACGTATCCTTATACGAAGGCGACGACACCCGATTGTATACCCGTATCTCTATCAACGGGGTAGAGATCGAGGGTCTTTTAGACAGTGGTGCGACGGTAACAGTCCTCGGCGAAGGGTGTTACGATGTCGTGAAGAAGGCGGGAGCTATGGTGCACAGTTTTCCTTCAACTGTGAAAACTGCAGACGGTAGGTCCCATAAAATTCAAGGCCGGTTCAAAGCTAACATTAAATATAATAGAGTAGAAAGGGAAATAACCTTCTACCTCGTGCCGACCTTGAAGAGATCGCTCTTTCTGGGTGTCGACTTCATGAAAGCGTTTCGTTTAATAGTTAATTTAGATAGCTTGACCTCAAATGACATGCTTTGGAGTGAGGAATCAGGTGAAAATCCGATGAATCCTTCAACGCATATACTTTGTGATCAAGATAGAAAGTTGTTAGAAGCTATTATCGCAAAGTTTCCTTCGTTTGTGGAAAAAGGACTTGGGAAGACTGACCTAGAGACACACATAATAGATACGCAAGACGCAGCGCCTGTAAAACAGAGACATTACCCAGTGTCTCCTGCTGTGCAAAAGCTTATGTATGAGGAATTGGATAGGATGCTGGCTATGGGAGTTATTGAGACTAGTCAAAGCCCCTGGAATAATCCAGTGACGCTTGTGCGCAAAGGCACCAAAAACAGGCTTTGTTTGGACGCACGAAAACTCAATGCTCTCACAGTCAAGGACGCCTATCCACTTCCCCATATAGAAGGATTGCTTAGCAGACTGGGTGATACGCACTATATATCTAGTGTGGATTTGAAAGATGCTTTCTGGCAAATCCCACTAGATATACAGAGTCGTGAGAAAACTGCTTTTACAGTGCCGGGGAGACCACTTTATCACTTCACAGTCATGCCTTTTGGGTTGTGTAATGCGGCCCAAAGGTTATGTCGGTTAATGGATAAAGTGATCCCTTCCGATTTGCGAGATCGAGTGTTTGTGTATCTAGACGATCTTCTCATAGTTACACCCGACTACCACACCCACCTAGAGATACTTGAGCGGGTAGCTGAACTTCTTTCTAAGGCTAAATTAACTATTAACGTCGAAAAATCCAAATTTTGTTTTAAGGAACTTCGATATCTAGGATATATTGTTGGTGGCGGTATGCTAAAACCTGACCCTGACAAGATATCCTCGATATTGGAGTTTCCTTATCCCAAGACACCCAGGCAAGTGCGCGGTTTTATGGGGACTACCGGCTGGTATCGTCGCTTTATCAAGGACTACGCGACCATAGCCACCCCTGTCTTCGATACGTTAAAGAAAACGCGCGCGTTTAATTTCACGAATGAGGCCAAGATCGCGTTTGAAAAGTTGAAAAAGGCACTTACCTCAAGTCCGGTACTGCGTCATCCCGATTTCTCAAAGCACTTCTTTGTGCAGTGCGACGCGTCTGACATCGGAATCGGGGCCGTGCTCTTTCAGAAAGATGAGGTCGAAGGCGAACATCCGATTGCGTTTATGTCACAAAAGTTGACTCCAGCTCAACGTAATTACTCTGTGACAGAGCGAGAGTGCCTGGCAGTAGTTATGGCCATCAAAAAATTCCGTGCGTATATAGAGTTGATGCCCTTCACTATTATAACTGACCACTCGAGTCTCAAGTGGCTCATGTCAAACAAGGAGCTCAGTGGAAGGTTAGCACGATGGAGCCTGCTACTGCAATCCTATACGTTCAACATTGAACATCGCCAAGGGAGCAAAAATATTGTGCCAGACACTCTCTCTCGGTATAATATGGAGGAAATTGCTGTTGATATCAAGCGACTCATCGATCTAGAATCGCCCGCGTTTTTATCCGAAGAATACCTAGAATTAATAAAAGAAATTAATGAAAATAAAAATCAAGTACCGGATATAAAAATAGAAGATAAATTTGTGTATAAACGTACCGTTCATTATAATGGCGACGTGTGCTCGGAGGATTTTTCGTGGAAGCTGTGGATTCCTTTAGAATTGACAGAAGAGCTCATTACAAAAGCTCATGATCCACCATCGTCCAGTCACGGAGGTTTTCACAAAACTTTAAAACGTATACGGGAATATTTCTTTTGGCCAAACATGACAAGGCAAGTCAGAGAATACGTAAATAAATGTGAGATTTGTAAAGAAAGTAAAAGCGCAAATAAGCCCGTTCGACCACCAATGGCTGATAATGTCACCGACATTGTCAGGCCATTTCAGAAAATTTATATCGATTTTCTGGGGCCATACGTAAGATCAAAATCCGGAAATTGCTTCATATTTATCGTCCTCGATCATTTTACTAAATTTGTTTTATTAAAAGCTATGTCAAAAGCAAATAACAAAAATGTCGTTCGATTCTTGGTGACAGAAGTGTTTCACAAATTTGGCGTTCCAGAGATCATTCATTCTGATAATGGCAGCCAATTTGTGTCTAAAGAATTTAAAGAAATGGCAGAAATCTTTGGAATCAGGCACATGAAAACGGCAATCTATTCTCCCCAAGCAAATGCGTCGGAGAGAGTCAACCAATCGATTCTTGCAGCCATCAGATCATATTTAAAGAATGACCAGAGAGATTGGGACGACCATCTCTCAGAGATCGAATGTGCACTTAGGTCATCAGTACACACATCGATTGGTATGACTCCTTACTTTGCTTTGTTTGGGACGAATATGATTACGCACGGGAGTGTCTACAAATTGGCAAAGAAACTTGAACTCTTGGAGGATGCAGAGATGAACTTCTTACCGAAACCACTTAAAAACGAATTAATACGCAACAAGATACGGAACAATCTGGCGAAAAGTTATGCTTTGCGCGCAAAAGAGTACAACAAGCGCGCACGAAACGTCAAATTCCGACCAGGTCAAGAAGTTTATCGACGCAATTTCACTCTCAGCGACTCCTCCAAGTTATACAACGCGAAAATGGGAAAAAAGTTTCTTAAATGTCGTATCGTTCGTCCGGTCGGGAACTGTTACTACGAGCTAGAAGACCTGCAGGGAAAAGCAATTGGTGTGTACCACGCAAAGGACATAAAACAATAAGTTTAATTTTTTTTCTATACTTGTCCAAGTTTTTTTTGCCGTCGGTTGCTATAAAATCTTGGTCCTAGTTTATTTTGTCTCCCATTTCTCTCATGTAATGATAATATTCCTAACTCTTTCTCAATACTCCCTGTGGTCACCTCCTACGACAGTTTTTTTTTAGTTTTATTTATATATAGTTTTTCTTTTTATTTCATTTCAGTCTTATTAGTCCAATGAATTTTAGGTTTTTTTTATAATGTATTTAATTTTTTTTTTGAATTTTATTAGAATATAATTAATATGAATTAGTAATATAGATTAAGGTATATGAATTAGTAGAATAGTTTAATTTACTTTAATAATTAGGATAATAGAATTAATAAGATAATAATAATAATAATAGAAATCTGTTAATTTATAGAATTTTTATAGGCATTTAAAGATTTTGAATTTCAAATTATCTTGAGGTTTCTTTATGAATTTTTGGTAGGAAACCTGTTCAAGATTAGAAAAAACAATTGCTTGGAATACTATTTAAATGGGGAACTATTTATTTTTATTGGTTCATTTATTTAAGTTTATTAGTTTATTTTATTCAGAGTTCTTTTCAAATGTTAAATACGATTAGTTGATCCTTAGCACAAGAATTCAACTCAAGCTAAAATTACAATTTCCTAATCTATTTAGCATTTGGACTAACTTGGCGATAATTTCTAAGTTAATTATAATTTATTCTTCTATGACTTTTTGCATGACCAGTAGCTAACGTTTTTAGTTAGTTACCTTTTGTAACTGCTACTAGACTATTGGTGCATCTCCTTTAAACGTTTCAGGGGAACTATGCCATTAGAAACTGGGAGATGTTAGACACCTAGAATAGTAGCATATACTAAAATACGAATTTATAGCAAGTCAACGCAAGATTGTCAAAGTTGTTCAACCGATATTTTATATTCGGTGGTCAATTATAATAAAAAAAAAAAAAAAAAAAAAGCAAAACCACCAAGTATCATCCAAATGACTAAGATAGATTAGAAAATTATAACGAAAAACTATTTATAACTTGAAATTTAAAACTCTTGGAAAATATTAAAATTAGAGATTATATGAAGGGATGCTCAATGATATTTTCTCGTTTAATTCAAAAATAAAAACCAGAGCCCGGATATTAATACTTTTTTATTTTTCGATCGAAATGAAAATAAATTTTCATCGGCAATGATATTTATACTTGATGAATTTAAAAAATAAAACGATCTTCGGTCTCTGATAAAAACTACAAATAAAAACTACAAATAATAACAATAATAATAATAATAATAAACAATAATAGAAATAATATAATAAATTAATAATAATTAAGTAAATTTTCACTTACCAGTTCAAATATTGGCTTAGTCCCGTTTCACACGAATCAAGTTTACTTGATCAGTTTTTCCTCAATTTCATACAAATTTTCAAAATTTTCGTAAACTCAATTTTAATTCTATCAGTTTTCCCATACAAAAATCGGCATAGGCTGGAAATGAAAATTTAAAATTAGTTTTTAGAAATATATTTAAAATCAGAAAACATAAACAAATAAAATCACACATAAAACCAAAAATTAAAGTAAATACATAACATAATACAGTAAAACTTACCAGGATACAAGTACAAGTCATTCCAGTCCTTTCATTGGCAGTAATGTTTGTAAACACTAAAAAAAAAAAAATTTAATTAAATTAATAATCAAACCCAACATATAAAGAGAAAATATATACTGCTACAAATATATAACACAATAAACCAAATAAAAATACATAGAGCTAAATAATAATAAAAAATAAATAATTTTGCTAAGATTTTGTCAAACACAAGTAAAACTCTTCAAAATCTAGACAAGCTAAAATTCTTTATTCCTAAAGGCTGATATGTAGAATAAAAGTCATAGAGAGTAACTTACCTGTTGCTTATCCAGTTGTTCAATTAGTTTGTTGGCTGTTGGAAACATTAATCCACATCTTTATCAACATCAATCCTTTATTAGAACAAAACAAATTAAACTATAATTAAAATCTAAAAACACGATTAAGAGAAATCAACTACTTACCTTATCTAAAAATTTAGCTTTTACAATTAATTTAATTAAAGACATAAATATTTAGTCTTTTTATTTCTGGTGAAACATAGGGCCTCAATTTAATAAAAAAAATACCTGAAAAGAAAACAAATATTAGTTCCAGTTTCGTAAAATATCATACATCTAAAATTCAAAGCAAAAGTTATGTCAGCAAATGGATTATTAATTTCACCGGTGTAGACGCGATGTTGGATATTTCATTTATCGTGTCAATAAACTTGTCGTCAACTGGGCAAAATACCAACGGCGGCAGTTTGTTTTTTTTCCGGCATGGGTTTTTGTGATCACATGTATTTTTTTTTATTTAATTTATTCTTCTTACACCCACCTTTTTCTCATATTAATATGATAGCACACTGATTTTTTTTTACACATTTTAATTTCTTTTTTTTTGCACTTATTTGGTTTACATTTTATTTCATTTATTCACTTTTTAAAAAAAAAAACAAAATTCTTCACTTACCTTGTGTATTGTCCGTCCGAGCTGTTAAAATAGAAATGAAAAAGTCAGGGATGCCAATATGAGAGAAAAATATGATCGGTATTTAAGGATGCCAGATCAACAAAATTTGAAGTATAGGAAAAAAATAAAGGTATTGCCAGGAGTAAGATATTTAGAATAAGGGAAGTTAGCAAATTATTATTAAAGGTGAATATAGGAGTTCCCCTCCCATTTCTCTTTCACGGACGAAAATGAAATGGTGGGGTTTGTCATGTCCCACCGAACAGTAGCAGGTTGTATTTAAATGTATGGGAAATACATAAATATACAACTGCAAAACAGCTGTTTGGTGGGGCATTGATAGAAAAAAAAATAAAAATTTTGTAAAAAAAAAGATGGCCGAAATGGCGGGAACCAGCCGAAAAAAGAAGAAGAAGAAAAAAGGCTAGAAGAGGGGAAAATAAAAGGGGGAGGAGGAGATTGATTGGAGGAGTGATGATGTGAGGAAGTGCAAGTGGATTTTTTTTCGAAGATTATTATTTTGAGTTTTTATTAAAAAATTATTTTTATACATTTATACATAAAAAAAAAAACATTACACAAAAACACAAAAAAAAAAAACGATACAAAGTTTAAAATAAAACTAAAATTATTTTAATAAAAAACCAAATACACATACCCACACAAATTATTGAAATTAAAAATAATGAAAGAAATAAAAATTATTTAAATAAAAAAAAAAAAACATATATACACAAAAACACAAACATTTCTCCTTTTTTTAAGAAAAAAAACAATTATTATTTAAAAATTAAAATACAATAACAAAAAAAAAAAACACACAAGAATAAACTACAAAATAACCCAACACTACTTGAGACAAAAAGAAATTACATCAATTCTGAGACTAATCCGGAATACTCCAAGGAACGGGGAGTTTATGTTGACAGACTACGGACAGAAAGACATAAAAAAAAAAAGGATTAAATTATAAGGGTTTTGGTTTGATTTAGCCTGAACACTTAAGGTGAGATCTGCGTAGTTCAAAATTCCTTAGGAAAGGGCAACTAACCTCAATAATAATTCTTTGGACGGAAATACACCACAGATAGGACAAAGACTGACGAATGAACTTTCCCTGGAAGAGGAGAAATTCTGAATAAGATGTAAAAGGAATCAACATCCTGGAGTAAACATAATTACAGGTAAGTGAGTTAGAAGCATTATGTAAGGGTAGATTTAGGGGCAGTTCCTAATAATTAGGCCAAGGAACTGCCATGGAAGAGGGTGGGCAGGCCAAGCAGCATAACACCAGCTGCAAAGCCAGGAAAATAGAATGTTGCGATGTCCATGGACTAGCACATTCCCCAGATTCCAATAGATAGGAATTGAGGATTGGCATTTGGCCTCAAAACTTTTTGATCAGCGACTTGTGGATGGCTGATTTGGTGAACCGCACGCCCTCTACCGGCTTAGCCAGGCAAAGATCACCATGCCAAGCGTTGCCAGTCAGTCCTCCACCGAGTACGCCTCAATAGTCGTTGACAAAATTTTGTCAAGATAACTTATACATTTTATAAATGAATACAATGTTGCTGAACATTTCCCTGCCAAATGATAATGATGAACATACAACTGACAATCTTTATTTTTAAAAAGATTATGTTGCTGAACATACAAACTTCTATTCTTTATAAACAAAATTGTTGTCGAAATCACGGACGACTTATGTTTATATAGAGAAAATGTTGTTAAGATAACTAACATATTTTTCTAAACAAAGACAATGTTGCTAAGAAAACTAGGAACATTTTCCGAAAAAATGGTAGTAGTTTACACACAACTAACAATTTTTATTTGTATACAGACAATGTTGCTGGTATTACAGGCAACTATTCTGTATACAGGAATTTTTTTCGAACTCACTGGCGAATAATACTTACATATATAGAAATAATGTTGCTAAGATAATTTAAATATTTGTCTAAATTAAGACAATGTAGCTAAGAAATTTGAAAACATGACAATTTTGCTTTATATGCAATGTTGCTTACATTTACTACATTTACATTTACTACAACTTTACATTTACTACAACTAATATATATATAGAACGTTGTTACCGAAATCACTGATATCTAATGTTCATGTAGAGAAAATGTTGCTAAGTTGACTGACATGTTTTTCTTAGTGAAGACAATGTTGCTGGGATATTTAACTTTCCCTATCAAATGCAAATATTGCTAAGAATACTGACCATCAGTTGTTTATTATATAGAAACAATTTATTAATAGAAACAATGTTTCTTTGTTAAAATGTTGCTGAAAAAAATTTTAATAAAGCAAGCTAATTGCTCATTACAGTTATTTCTAAACATTAAGGACTGAATAATCTAACTGTTGAGTTCCTCTTACACTAACCACAAATCAATTGCTGTAGGGTATAATTAATAATTTTAAACTCGCCCGGGTATCAATGTCATTTCATATAAAATTTGAATAGCATAAAAAAAAACTGGTCAGACATAGACAATTGAAAAGGTCAAAAGATTCTGGAAAATAATCACTAAAAATTTATAAAATTGAATATCCAATTATAAAATAAATCTTAATGACATTAAATTTAAAAAATATTATTAATTTTCAAAATCAAAAAGATTAAATTGCAATAATTGCAAAGGCAACAACAGCCTCAATTTTAAATTGAAATCAATCTTCCATGACTGAGATGAAGCTTTTTCTGTTTTCGGCTAACACTTTGGTGATAAAGTACTCCCTCATAGTCAAAAAATTTATTTTAAAAAGTTTTGTTAAAACAATCAAAACTTCTCACATTTATCAATTGTCAAAAAAAAATTTTAAATATTTTACGGTTATTGATGTCTTAACAAAATTAAAAAAGAATCTATTCTTTATCCGCTTTTGTATCTTATTTATTTGTGGAGAAATAATCACTTCACTTATAAACCAGATATTTTTTGCTTAATTTTCGTCATCAAATTGAAACTTTAATTTGTTAACGATGTTTTATATAAAAAAATATTTTTTTAATAAAAAATCATATGATTTTTTTTTATGAATACATGTTTTGATTTCAAATTTAATTCTAATTAATCAACCATTTTTATTTATAGCTCTTTTTTTGTATATTTTAATGATTTAAGCAAATAAATATTGAAATTATTAAGTTATTTTTGCGTTTCCCCTAAGTTCATTGTAATTATAAAAATATTTCTTAATTATATGGTTTTATTAGAATGAATAACAGTTAATTAAAAAAAATCAATTAAGATTTTTAAGATGATGTTTAACAGAAGTTCTAAAGAGGATTATATTTCAAAATTTTTGCTACTGTTAGCTGTTAGCAAATTATATAGAAAAAAACTTCAAGATATTAAGATTAATTCTATATTTGGAGTTGCTCGTGATAAGGGCAACATTTTTCTTATATAGAGATTTAAGCAACATGTTTAAGCAACAAGTTTCCAGTGGTCTTAGCAACATGGTCTACAATTAGCGAAAAAATGTAGAGAAGTATTGCGTCAACATAGCAACATTGTCTCTAATGCTCCAAAATTAAATGAAAAACAAAATAGAGAATTGTCCTGGGTGATCCTGAAGATTGATATTATATTTGAAGTTACTCCTGATTTAGGCAACATCTTTATATGTTCAAAAACAATTAAAGTGATCTTAGCAACATCTATTCTAGACAAAATGTTGTTATCATAACTGATAACTGGTTTTATATCCGACAAGTTGTTCCTATATTAGCAACATTTTTCTAGTATAAAGAAAAAATTATAGCGATTTTAGCAACATGTTTTTTAAAGTTTCCAGTGACCTTAGCAACATGGTCTGTAATTTGAGAAATAATGTAGAGAAGTATAGGGTGATACTGACACCTTTTTAAGGAATTCATTAGAGAAACAATTTTTTTTTGTTTTAGCAACATTGTTTCTAATGTTTCAATTGTCTTGGCAACATGCTCCAAAATTAAATGAAAAATAATATACAGAACTGTCCTGGATGATCCTGAAGATTGATATTATATTTAAATTTGTTCCTGATTTGGGCAACATCTTAATATGTTAAAAAACAATTTAAGTGATCTTAGCAACATCTATTCTAGACACAATGTTGCCATCATAACTGATAACTGGTTTTATAACAGATATCCAACAAGTTGTTCCTATATAAGCAACATTTTTCTAGTATAGAGAACAAATTATAGAGATTTTAGCAACATGTTTTTTAAAGTTTCCAGTGACCTTAGCAACATGGTCTATAATTAGAGAAATAATGTAGAGAAGTATAGCGTGATACTGTAAGGTTTTTAAGGAATTCATTAGAGAAACATTTTTTTTTGGTTTAAGCAACATTGTTTCTAATGTTTCAATTGTCTTGGCAACATGCTCCAAAATTAAATGAAAAATAATATACAGAACTGTCCTGGATGATCCTGAAGATTGATATTATATTTAAATTTGTTCCTGATTTGGGCAACATCTTAATATGTTAAAAAACAATTTAAGTGATCTTAGCAACATCTATTCTAGACACAATGTTGCCATCATAACTGATAACTGGTTTTATAACAGATATCCGACAAGTTGTTCCTATATAAGCAACATTTTTCTAGTATAGAGAATAAATTATAGAGATTTTAGCAACATGTTTTTTAATGTTTCCAGTGACCTTAGCAACATGGTCTATAATTAGAGAAATAATGTAGAGAAGTATAGCGTGATACTGACACCTTTTTATGGAATTCATTAGAGAAACATTTGCTTTTTGGTTTTAGCAACATTGTTTCTAATGTTTCAATGGTCTTAGCAAAATGCTCCAAAATTAAATGAAAAACAAAATAGAGAACTGCTCTGGATGATCCTGAAGATTGATATTATATTTGAAATTGCTTCTGATTTGGGCAACATTTTAATATATTAAAAAACAATTAAAGTGATCTTAGCAACATCTATTCTAAACATAATATTGCTATCATAACTGATTTTATAAAAGATGTCCGACAAGTTGTTCCTATATAAGCAACATTTTTCTAGTATAGAGAAAAAATTATAGAGATTTTAGCAACATGTTTTTTAATGTTTCCAGTAACCTTAGCAACATGGTCTATAATTAAAGAAATAATGTAGAGAAATATAGCGTGATACTGACACCTTTTTAAAGAATTCATTAGAGAAACATTTGTTTTTTGGTTTTAGCAACATTGTTTCTAATGTTTCAATGGTCTTAGCAACATGTTCCAAAATTAAATCAAAAATAAAATAGAGAACTGCCCTGGGTTATCCTGAAGATTATTATTATATTTAAAGTTTCTCCTGATTTAGACAACATCTTAATATGTTGAAAAACAATTTAAGTGATCTTAGCAACATCTATTCTAGACACAATGTTGCTATCTTAACTGATAACTGTTTTTATAAAAGATATCCGACAAGTTTTTCCTATATAAACATTTCTTTATTCTGACCGTATTTTTTCAGTTTTAAACAAATCTTGAGAGATAACTGATAACCTTTTTCCTTACAAGACAATGTTGCAAATACAATTTAATAACTCACCTCACATAAATTAAATGTTTCTAAGACAACTAAAATCGTTTGACATAATTGACAACTTTTATTTTTGTTTATAGAGACAATATTGCTAAAATAGTATTACTAACTCCACTGATTAATAACTTTTGTTTATAGGTATACAGTGACAATGTTGCAGAAATAATTTACAACCTTATTCCACATAAAATAAATGTTGATAAGACAGAAGATATTTAACTTTTTTATAAATGAAAGAGTGTTTTTAAGATAATTGGTAACATTTCTTTACATAAAGACAAAATTGTTAAGAATACTTACAATGTTGCAACGACTGACTAAGTAATAATGTTGCCAAGAAAACAGTCATCTTTTCTCTATATAGGAAAAGTATTGACGATGTTGCTAATATAACAAACAAGTTTTGTGTATTAAACATTTCTTTATTCTGACCCAAAGTTTCTGTTTATAGAGTAACTATTATATAAAAACTACAAACATGTTCTCTTTAGAGACCCAATATTGCTAAGACAAATGGTTCAGTATATACAGAAGCTATAAATATAGCAAAAATATTCTCTATATAGACTCAATGTTGCAAAGACAAATGAGAAAATGTTGCTAAGATAACTTTCATCCTTTTAAACACAATGTTGCTAGCAAAAAAGTGACTGCTCTTTATACAGTGGAAAGGTTGCTAATAACAAATTGTTACTATATAAACATTTCTTAATTCTGACCTAATGCTTCTCTATGGACCAAATATTGCCAAGAAAGCTTTTGTTTATAATGTTGCCAACACCACTGATGCTATTATTTACAGGGTGGGTATGTTGCTTAGATCTACGAAACTTTTCTCTACTATCAACTGATAACCTTTCTTTACAAAGACAATTTTTCGAATCGAAAATTTTCAACTTTTTTCTTTATAGAGATAGTTCTAAGATAACCAATATATAAGGACAATGTTGTAGACTCAACTGATAATTTATATAGACACAATGTTCTTTAGACAACTTATTACCCTAATTATTCAAACAAATATCATCATTTGCTCCTTACGGGTTTCAGCTCTCTTAGCAACATAAAAAAAAATTTCCATGCATAGTGAAAATGTTGCTAATACAACTGATAACTGGATGATGAAGTTGAGATCACTTTTAACTTTTCATTAAGTAAAACTGTCATATTTTCTCTATATAGTGATAAGCATCTTATACAGAAACAATGTTGCTAATACAACTGACTGATTTTAGTATACATATATGTATATAGGCAATGTTGTTTATAAAAGTGCCTACTTTTGTCTCTATATATTTAAAACCATATTTTTAAACATTTTTATAAAGGGACAACGTTGCTGAAGTCACTCAAAAAATTTCATCATAAATAGACAATACACATACGAATTGTAATGTAAAAAAAAAAACGAATTTTCTCTGAAGTGTGATGTTCAGCCAGCGATGCCAACTCTACCACTTTTGTAGTAGATCTACTACTTTTGGGTATCTTTCTACACTCCACCACTTTTTAAGTAGAATCTACTACTTTTTTAAGTTTATTCAAAATTGTGTTAAATCAATTTTTCGTTACCAAAAATGCAACATTGAACAGGTGTTTCAAAAAAATATATATATTTTTGTATCATGTTCTTCTTTTTAGATTTATGCCCCTAAGACCGCAGCGAATTGTATTAGGAATGGAAGCTTTTAAGAAATATAACTTTTCATTTCTCTCTAGAAGAAAATATACATACGTGTTGAACATTTCTGGCATCATGTTTCTAGAATAATAAAGGTGACAACGAACAAATGTAAAACAAGTAAGAAAGTGCTATAGTCGGTCAAGCCCGACCATACGATACCCTTCACTACTAAGGTCAAAGGTGTTCTTTTTCCTGTATAAAGACAAATATTTGCTAAATTTTGCCATCATACAAACATATTCTCAAAACTTTTACATTTAAGCTGTTTCCGTCATTTGGACTTATATGAGAGCTAGGGTCAAATGTGGACCGATTATCTCGAAATTTTGCAAATTGATTACAGTTGTTACAAAAATTATGTATGCAAAAAATAAACTTAAAATTCTCATTACCTTCGGATTTACGAGCGTTTTAGTGAATTTTGTCCCATTAAGTGCGTTTTGAGTAAAGAGTTTGTATGGGAGCTATGGTAAAATGTGGACCGATTTCGAAAATTGGTACAGTGATTTAAGTTCACATAAGCAGTATCTGTTTTAAATTTCATGAAAAAATATTGATTTTTGTGGCCAATATATCGATTCCGGGAAGTGGGACCTATGGGAGGTACCATAAATAATAGACCGATTTGGCGAATTTCAATAGCCATGGTCCCATAATCAAAAAAATGATCTGTGCCAAATTTCATCAAATTATCTTTAAAATTGCGACCTGTAGTTTGATTACAAGGTTTACATGGGGGTCCAGCCAGCCAGACGGACATCGCTAAATCGACTCAGAAAGTGATTCTAAGCTTATTGGTATACTAAAAGATGGATCTAAGACAAATATTTCTATGCGTTACATACATCAGCACAAACTTATAATACCCTTTCCACCTATGGTGGTGAAGGGTATAAAAAGTGGTAGATCTACCACTTTTTGAAAATAAATTTTGTGGAATCTACTACTTTTTTATGTCGAATCTCCCACAAAGTGAAATTTTTGGTTGGCATCACTGTGTTCAGCCTACCTATCGACTACGAAAGTTTGAACTTGTATTGCGTTAGAAAATTCAAGAGCTCCCTGATTTCGTTAGAGCACATTCCAAAATAATAACGATATAATAGTTTGACACAACCGACATTTCAACAGTGCTCTAGTGGATCAATAGAGTTGGAGACTGTCACCAAAAAGCATCCTCTCTTGCACACGACCGAGAAGTTGCAAAATAGACCGGCCATACATGAGAGTTGTATTTCATTTTCAGTGGAATATAGGTGGTTTGGATTTCAAGAAGTTGAAGCTTCTATTAGACCATCTTAAAAAAACAAGTCACTTGAAAGGTTCTTTCGACGCTTGAATAGTGTGCTTGGTCCAACGGGCAACACATCTAATTTCCATACCCTGAACAACAAGAGCGACTGATTACTGAATATTTATATCATTCATGGATACAGATGAAGTAACATGATCTGCCTTGCGTTTAGGCGCAATACAGAGTCTTGAGTGCATTTAAGTCAACTTTATTCACACGACCCCATTCAAAGATGAGCGAGATTTAATGAATCATAAATGTTTTGCCACAATCTGAAGAAGATCCGGTCCATGACAGAATGTATATGAATGTCAAATGTTACTGTTATCTGCAAAAGAATATATATTATTGGAAGTTTGACATAGAAAGTTACAAATGTAAGAATTAGATTATGAGCAAGAACACAAACTTGCGCTAACCCCGAACTTATATTGAATCTATTTCTATAGCATATTTTTGTATAAGAAGTTATATAAGTCAAAAAACAAGTTACATATATTCTCTAAAACTTTATTGCCCTTTGTTGCTTATAAGCAACATTGTAAATATTTGGTCATAGTTCCTGTAGTTTTTGTTGTTTTTGCTAACAGTTTTTTCCCAACTGATATTAAGATTTGTGAGCATTTAATTACGAAGATGTAATTTTTAAAGCTTTACAAAAGCTAGTTAAAGTGGTGTAAAACCGCGCATAAAAAAATTTTAAAAAGTTGTTTTACACAAATTCAAATAAAAACGAAAAGTGAGAGGTTTTTTTAAAAAAAAAAAGTGAATTATGTTTGTCATAAATAACAGTTTAGGAAATGAGTTAAAGTTGGTTAAACATAAAAATAGTTCTTACTGTTATGTCATAAATACAATGTTGCTAAGATCTAAGATCAGACGATCTTAGGTCGAATGAGTCATTAGGTAGAATGGAGTCCCATACAGATATTCCAAAAGGAATTATGACCAAAATTTAAAAAATGTTGTTTCATATCATACTTAAAATCAATGTCAACAACATGAAATAAAAATACTCGTTTTTGTTTTTTAACGAATACCAATGGTCAATGTTGCTTATAAGCAACATCTCATAACGGTAAATATGGAAGTAATAGAGATCTGAAATTAATATCAGTTCATGTTTTAGGCTCATACAATGACCTATTATAATTAAAATATCATTAATGATGACATGAAAGGTCTAATCTAGAATAAATGTACCTAAGACTTTATAAACATATAAAATGTGGCAAGAGATTTTGAGCAACATTTTCTTAATTCAAAATTTTAGGGAACAAAAATGTTTGGAAACATTTTCATATAACCGTTATCTCTATTCGGATGAACTTGTTTTCTGAAATTATGATAAATAACAATTTACACCTACATAAATATTTAGTAATAACAATAAAACCCATCTTAGGAGCTATAAAGCATCAAAGGTTTTTGAACTTCTAATGTAATAATAAAAGACCCTATTAATTTGGAACATTGTTAAGCAAAAACTAGATATTCCATTTTTAAAGAAACAATACAAATTTTTAAAGAAAAATATGCGTAAATTATACCTACAAACATTTGTATTAACTTTTAAATGAAAATTCTTTTATGCATAAGGTCTACAAATATCAGAGTTTTAAGAGCTTATAATGTTATAGAAATAGTATTAGCATAAAGACGAAATAATGAGGGTGTTCAGTGTGTCTAGCAAGTAATGGAAATAGTCATTTGTTGCTTTTATATATTTGCAATAGAAAAATTTTTGTGATTTTTGTATCTTGTACATATATAAGGGCTTAACTAACTATAGCTCTTTTTTTACAAGTTTTTTTTCTAAATTTTTGTAAGTGTTATTAAATTTTTTCTGCTGGTACCAGAAGTAGGCAACACATACCACCAGAAGCCGATGAATTCTTTTGATTTTCGTAAATACCACGATCATTAAAAAACTCATGAAAATGAGTATTAAAATCATTCAGTTGGAATTTGGATGTTAATAGAGTTGGTTAATGCCGCTTTCTTAAAGAAAAGACAAAAACAAAATAGGCAAAAAATAAATCAAAATCCAATTTATAGCAACAAAATACAAGGTTTGAGAGAACAAACAATTATAATCTCGAACATGGTTGCCACTACACTTTTATTCTTGTAAACATTGGGAATATTTTTGCAAATATTGGGAATAATTTCAAAACAGAAATAAATTCAAATATTAAACAAATCTAGATTTTTATGTTTTAGATATTTTCGATCCAAAAATTTTTTATAGAAGAATTTTTCATAAAAATACTGCTCTTTGGAAAATTTATCGATAAAAATTAGATTAGAAAATTTTTCGATAAAAATATTTTTATATCAAAAAATTTTCAAATCTTCTATAAAAAAATTTTCTATAGAAAAACTTTTGATAAAAAAATTTTCTATAGCAAAAATTTTTGATAAAAATATTTTTTATAGAAAAATTTATGATAAAAAAAAGGTTCTATAGAAAAATTTTTGACAAAAATATTTTTTATAAAAAAATTTCTGATAAAAAAATTTCTATAGAAAAATCTTTAATTAAAAAACTTTCTGTAGAAAATTTTTTTTATCAAAATTTTTCTATAGAAAAATTTTTGATAAAAATTTTACTTAGAAAATTTTTTGAGAACAACATTTTTTATCGAAAAATTTTTATTAATAAAATTTGCTATAGAAAATTTTTTGTAAGAAAATTTTCTTTAGAAAAATTTATGTGAGAAAATTTTCTATAGAAAAATTTTTTTATAAAAAATTTTCTTTAGAAAAATTTTTGATAAAGAAATTTTTGATAAGAACATTTTTGATAAAATAATTTTCTATAGAAACATTTTTGATAAAAAAATTTTCTATAGAAAGATTTTTGATAAAAAAATTTTGAAAAATTAGATTTAATCAGGCTTGAGTTCATTTAATTTTCAAATTATTAATTTTGAAAATTAGAAAAGCAAGTGTGGAGAAAAACTGAAAAAATTATTTTTGAACGCGGCTACAGTCGAGTTATCAAATTGCAGAGATAATCATCATCCTGTGGCGGGACAAAATAATAAATAATTTGAAAATTAAATGAACTCAAGCCTGATTAAACCTTATTTTTCAATTAATTCTAAAGTTCGAATAATTAATTCCCAAATAAAAAAATTTTCTATAGAAAAATTTTTGTAAGAAAATTTTCTAAAGAAAATTTTCTAAAGAAAATTTTCTGTAGAAAAATTTTTGTAAGAAAATTTTCTATTGAAAAATTTTTGTAAGATAATTTTCTATAGAAAAATTATTTATAAAAAAATTTTCAATAGAAAAAATTTTTATAAGAAAATTTTCTATAGAAAAATTTTTGATAAAAAATTTTCTATAGAAAAATTTTTGATAAAAAAATTTTCTATACAAAAATTTTTGATTAAAAATTTTCTGTAGAAAAATTTTTGATAAAAGCATTTTCTATAGAAAAATGTTGGATAAAAAAATTTTCTATAGAAAAATTGTTGATAAAAAAATTTTCTATAGAAAAATGTTTGATTAAAAGTTTTCCGTAGAAAAATGTTTGATAAAAGCATTTTCTATAGAAAAATGTTTGATAAAATAATTTTCTATAGAAAAATTTGGATAAAAAATTTTTTCTATAGAAAAATTTAGATAAAAACTTTTTGATAAAAAAAATTTCTATAAAAAAATTTTATATAGAAAAATTTTTGATAAAAAAAAATTTCTATAATAAAAGTTTCTATAGAAAAATTTTTGATAAAAAAAATTTCTATAGAAAAACTTTTGATAAAAAAATGTTCTATAGAAAAACTTTTGATAAAAAAATTTTCTATAGAAAAATTGTTGATAAAAAAATTTTCTATAGAAAAATTTTTGATAAAAAAATTTTCTGTAGAAAAATTTTTGATTAAAAATTTTCTGTAGAAAAATTTTTCATAAAAGCATTTTCTATAGAAAAATGTTTGATAAAAAAATTTTCGATAGAAACATTTTTGATAAAAACATTTTCTATAGAAAAATATTTGAGAAAATAATTTTCTATAGAGAAATTTTTGATAAAATGGCTTTATAGAAAAATTTCTGTTAAAAATTTTCCATAGAAAATTTTTTGAGAAAAACATTTCCTATAGAAAAATTTTTGATAAAATTATTTTCTATAGAAAAATTTTTTAAAAAAAATTTTCTAAAGAAAAATTTTTGAAAGAAAATTTTCTATAGAAAAATTTTTTATAAAAATTTTTTTTTTTGATAAAAACATTTTTGATTACAAAATTTTCTTAAAAAAATTTTGATAAAAAAATTTTCTATAGAAAATTTTTGATAAAGAAAGTTTCTATAGAAACATTTTTGATAAAAAAAACTTTATATAGAAAAATTTTTTATAAAAAAAATTTTCTATAGAAAAATTTTTGATAAAAAATTTTTTCTAAAATTTTTTCTAAAAATTTTTTTCTATAGAAAAATTTTGATAAAAAAAATTTTAATATAAAATTTTCTAAAGAAAAAAAAAAGAAAAAAAATTCTCTATAGCAAAATTTTTGTTAACAATTTTCCATAGAAAATTTTTTGAGAAAAACATTTTCTATAGAAAAATGTTTAATAATTTTTTTTTTAGTTTAAACTTATTCCAATACATATAATTTTTGATCGGCTAAAGATTTTCCATCAATTCTGTTTTGTATGATTTATACATTTCTTAGAAACAAATTAAATAAATTTCAGAAAAATCGGTAAAAATTTGGATCCGTTATTAGCAAAACTCTAGACCTAAGTCGTCTAAAAGTTAAAATTTTGTTCCGAAGTCGTCTCATAGACTAAAGGAGATAAACCGTACGTGTAGCGATGTTTTTTGTAGATTTCGGCTAGAAAATTTTTTACGTATAAAAATCTTTTATATCGGATCAAAAATGTTACTAATGGAAAGTTTTTAATTTTCGAAAACCCGGAAGTAGGAGGGCATATATCTCCCTTCCTTATAAGTCTACAGACACCAAATTCTAAGCTTAAGCTCGAATACCTCTCCTCAATAGCCATGCGACAATTCATGATAATTAAGTTTAAAAGTTTTCGAATTATTATTATGTCGGTCCAAATTTAATCATAGCTCTGATTAGGTAATTTTAACCGAAGTCAATGATATATATAATAGTATTGTAAGAATTGATCAACTAAACTTGTTTATTTCCTTTTAGTCTTCAAAGGTTTTTGTTTTGATTTTTCTTTCTTCATGCCAATAAATGAATACCCCTACTAAACCTATGTAACTCCGGAAGTGCTTATCAACTAGATGCTTTGTCTGAACCAGGTCTATTGTCTGCTTTGAAGAAGTCATAAAAACTTAGTATTAACATAATAATAATGTTCAAATCGAAGCTTTTATCACTCAATTGTTTTAAACACTTCTTTTTTGACGGCGGATGACGGGCGGGAGTTTTAACGCAATTATTAACACGCAATAGCCATAAAGTTTAGTTTTAGTAAAGACTAGAGATTCGCAGCGTTTTTGGCGTTAGGAAAATTTTTGTAATTATACAAATTTTCAAAATATTAAAAATTCAAAATCAAAACTTAAGAAAAAAAAAACCTCAAAATTAAGCCACTACAAAATCATACTAATGAGGGTCAATTGTTTGGAGGGGATTTATGAAAAATATAAGTTTTATAAACAATAAAACAAACAAAAAAATCTTCTAACGCATAAATTTTTAGAGTTATTTCAAGATTTAACAAAAAAAAAAAAATTGGCAATTTTTGTTAAAGATCACCAATGACTGCTTAACTGACCAGTTGTTTGCGGTTGGTGGAACCAACTAAACACCAACGTTTTTATGCTCTAATGACAGATGTCAGATTTGTATTTTGTACAATGAATCGAAGCGCTATAACAAACCTCATCATTATTATCATAATCATCAAAATCTGTAAATGTTATTCGCAGGCGAATTTATGACTAGATTTTTAAAAATTAATTAATTATCCAAAATCAATACGTCAAGGTGTTTCCCCATAAAAATATTTGCGATTTTTGTTGCTATTATTTCAGCTTTTTTTGTTTTATGTGTGAAAAGAATTTTGAAAACAAAAAAAAAATATTCAAATTAATTTCTTTATTCTTCTAATTTTCTATTCTTTTTCTTGGCATAACTATTAATACCCTACACAATCTTAGATGACACCTAGAACCAATCGATTCAAAGTTACTCTTTAAATAAAAATACAGATATTGGTTCAGTTTAAAAAAAAATTCTATAGAAAATTTTTTATTAAAAATTTTACTATTGAAAATTTTTTTATCAAAAATTTTTCTATAGAAAACTTTTTTATCAAAAATTTTTTTATCGAAAATTTTTTTATCAAAAATTTTTCTATAGAAAATTTCTTTATCAAAAATTTTTTTATCGAAAAATTTTCTATAGAAAAATTTTTTTATCGAAAATTTTTCTATAGAAAAATTTTTTTATCGAAAATTTTTCTATAGAAAAATTTTTTTATCGAAAATTTTTCTATAGAAAAATTTTTTTATCGAAAATTTTTCTATAGAAAAATTTTTTTATCGAAAATTTTTCTATAGAAAAATTTTTTTTATCGAAAATTTTTCTATAGAAAAGTTTTTTTATCGAAAATTTTTCTATAGAAAAATTTTTTTATCGAAAATGTTTCTATAGAAAAATTTTTTTATCGAAAATTTTTCTATAGGAAAATTTTTTATCGAAAATTTTTCTATAGGAAATTTTTTTTTGTCGAATATTTTTCTATAGAAAAATTTTTTTATTGAAGATTCTTTTATAGAAAAATTTTTTTATCGAAGATTTTTCTATAGAAAAATTTGTTTATCGAAGATTTTTCTATAGAAAATATTTTTTATCGAAAATTGTTCTATAGAAGAATATATGTTTTTATAGACATAAATCCTTTGATACTCATCTAATTAAAACATCCATATAATCCCCAACAAAATGGTGTCGGGTAACATATCGGTCGGGTTTGGTTGACTATAATCGTATCTTAATATTTATTACTATAAAATCTTACTATTCTTCTGTTCTGCCTTAGGATCTTTAATAAATTAAATTCATTAAAATCTGAACAAACAAATCCGTTAACTCATATTCATAACAAATAAAATTTTTAAAAATAATAAATTCATTTAAATTTATTGCCTAAACTTCTTAGTTTTTTTTAGATTTCTTAATTTTTAATTGTTTGTTTTGCAAATTAATTCTTTTCTTAGCAAATCAAAATTTATGTTGCGATTTTATAAAATTTTATGGTTTTTTTGTAACAATTTAAAAATTCCTAATGAATTGTTTAACTTTGTAAAAATATTAATAAAAATCTAGTTTTTTGGGTAACTCCCACACCCATAAATATTCTTCAAGCTAGATTTATGTCTCCTGTGTTATATATCATCCAATGATTTCATTGTTAATTAAAGGTACGTCAGGGCTCTCCTACTATTTTTCTTGTATTCCTAAATGACATTCTGTGTCAAACTTTTAATCCAATATGCTCTTTTGTCGATGAAAGCAACATTCGTATTTCTATATAGACCAAGTCTTTTAGACATTTGAGTCAATGGACGGAGGATCTATATGAAACTAATTTCGGATCTAATATTAATTTCTGAATGGGGTCATCAAAAGAAGTATTTAAGTGTCACAGTTCCTTAAAAATGCAAAGAATCCATTTGGCTTCATACCTATATATATAGTATATCTTATCTTATATTCTTAAACGAGAAATAATTGTATATATATATATATATATATATATATATATATATATATATATATAGAATGGCTATCTCGAAAACGGCTCTAACGATTTTGATAAAATTTGGACAGTGGGTATCTTTTTTGATGTATAGGTCGAAGAAGAAGGGACTTTTGGAACTTTTACCTCTAAGAGGGTAAAAACGGGTAAAAAGGAAAAAAATCGAAAACGCTATGTCTCCTAAAGTAATAGGTATAGAAACAAAATTAATTACGTTTAAAACAGCTTTGAAAATAAGCGGACAGGTGTTTGGTACTTTTTTGAAACTATGTCCGATAGGGGGTAAAAAAGGGTGAAATAGTTTTTTTGGCACCTTTTTAACCCACTTTTATATTTTAAACTAAAGAATATAGAAAGAAACTTGGTACTGCAATCAATAGATGTAAAAAAACATGAAACACGTATTTGGTACTTTTTTGATTTTGGAGCCAAAATGGGTAAAAAAGGGATAAAATGATAACTTAACATCTCCAAAGTAATATGAATAGGAACATTATACATTATGTTAAATGCGTTTTAAAAAAATGTACCGAATTCAATTGGCACCAAAAAAGTACCAAATATACATATGGAACTTTTAGAAATTAGGGAATAAAAAGTGGGAAAAATTAGTATTATTTTAAACAAATGAATGTTTGTCTGTATGTATGTTCTTTATAGAAAAGTAAACTGTGAATTTGATTGTGTTATGCTCTTTAGCGAAGATGTTGCGGATAAGCCGGCGAAGGTTTTAAAGTTGATAAGACTAATTTCCGACAGATGGCGCCACTGAAAATTACTAAAAATTAATTAAATCGTAAACTGTACATTTGATCATGCTATGATCTTTAGCAAAGTTGTAGCGCATGAGCCGACGAAGGCTTTTTAGTTGGTATGAATAATTTCCGACAGGTGGCGCTACAGAAACTTACTCAAAGTCAATTTAATCGTAATCTGTGCATTTAATCATGCTACAATCTTTAGCAAAGTTGTTGCACATGAGCCGACGAAGGTTTCTTAGTTGGTATGAAGAAATTTCGACAGGTGGCGCTACTGAAATTTACTCAAAGTCAATTTAATCGTATGCTGTACATTCAATCATGCTATAATCTTCAGCAAAGTTGTTACGGATAAGCCGAAGAAGGTTTATGAATTGGAATAAGCAAAGTCCGACAGGTGGCGCCACAGAAAACTACTCAAAATGAATTAAATCGTAAACTGTGCATTTGATCAGACTATAATCTTTAGCAAAGTTGTTGCGCATGAGTCGACAGAGGTTTCTGTTGATATGAATAATTTCCAAAATTATTCAAAATGAGTTAAACTGTAAACTATGCAAACTATGTGTTGGTCGGACAAAATAAATCAAATAATTCAAAATTAACTGAATATTTCTACAATGTCTTTCCTCTAAATTTATTTTAGCACTTTATAATATAAAATATATAAAAACTTTAAAATTTTCCTCAAAATGCTTATCATAAAGCTCCGAGCAAGGCTCGGTCTACCAGGTACTATATTACCTATGTATGTATATCCGACCTAAAAAGTAATACATATCTCATGCATGTTTTTTAGTGCAACTCCACCGATTTAATAAAATGGGGAAGGCGCAAGGGCAATAAGTACCTGAAACCCAAACTTTTGTTCGTAGTCCCGTATGGAATAAAATTTCCTAGAGGTCTTTTCTACTCTAGTTCCATCTCAATTAAATACATGAGTTGTTGTCATTCCTTGAGTGTTCGTAACTTTGGTAAGAGAACGCCACTAATACTAAACTAATTAACGTTCAAAATTAGTGTTTTTTTTTAGGAAAACAACAATTTAAAGAATGAAAACTTCTATATAGGAAGTATAAGGTCTATAAGTTTGGTCATATGTCAAAAGTTTTTACACCAAAAATGACCACCATATTCTGTAGATCTTATTTACTTCAATAAAAAAATCGACATTATTAACTTGTATACCAAATAATGCAAGTTAATAATGTCGATTTTTTTTGCTTAAAAATGCAATTATTACACTGCTCTACAAAATAAAACTATTTCATATCTTAGATTTATTAGTCAGTTTGTATGCAGTATTCGGCTTCAATGCATCTAATTCACTTTTTTGTATCGATTCTAGTTTTTGGGATATTATTTTTTTAAGAAAACTACGTAGCTTCTCGATTTATAGTAACGTAACTTATAAACGGTTCACTCTATTTAGTAAAACTAAAAAACCGAAATTCGACTATAATATTATCTTTATGCTGCATTAACACTATTTGATTCCATTGAGTAGTTTCGGAGATATCGCTCAATTTTGTATGGACAAAATTTTTTATAAAATTTTTATTTATCAAAATTTCATAAAAAGTGGACAATTATCTCTATTTTATATGAATTGAAAACAAAAAAAAAATATTAAATATCATTTTTTCATCATATATTTGGCTATATCTCCAAAACTACTGAGGGGTGTAAGTATTTTGTTAGGGCAGCATGAAGGTAATATTATTTGATTTTTGCTATTTCTTCTTTTCACTTTGTAGGTTAAACTGTTCTAAAGTTATGTTAATCAAAATCGTGAAACTACATACATCAACCAAAACAAATGGTACTCAAATCGGACAAGGCGGGTAAGCCAAAACTTCCTATCCGCTGTTTTTCAAATAGTTATTAGCCGGTCTTGCAAAATGATGGATCATTGTCATAATGAAAGGTTATGGTCATGTGTCTGAACTAATACTATTTCCATTTTTGGTTGGTTGCCCTCTTTTAAAGAACCAATTGTCTTCGGTACTGGTACCTGTGACCGTCAGGCCCGATTTTACTTACTTATTTAATTGGCCTATATTTACAACCTTTTAAGGTCATAGAGCGAGATTATTTTAAAATTCCATGCTCTTCGATCTTGTGCGCATATTCTTCAATTTCGTACGCCAAGCTTTGAAAGATTTTCCTCTAATTGGTCTTTTCATCAAAGTTTCGGACGAAAAGTGATCCCTTTTGGATCAATTTTGCCAGGATATCAAGTAGCATTTGTTTTCTGTTGAAAATTGTTCCAGTTGTATAATAAGATTATAAGCACGGATCGGCACAAAGAGAACAGAAAAAAAAAAGTCGACAGAGCTGCCATTTTTTTAATACTTTTAACCAAAATAGGTATTTTTTCAATGCGTAGTTCTAACGTTTACAAAAGAAAAAGCTTTCTACTCCATTTTTTTTTTTAATATTTTTATCAAAAATTTTCCTATAGAAAATTTTTTATCAAAAATTTTTCTATAGAAAATTTTTTTGAAAAATTAGGTTTAATCAGGCTTGAGTTCATTTAACTTTCAAATTATTAATTTTTTAAAATCTTGTTCTTCTCTACATGCCAACGGCAAGTGAAAAGATCGAGCAAAACAAGTAATAGGAGAATACACAATCAATTAAACGTAGGGATGTTCGATCAAACTCAATGAGTTAAATTGATGATTATTTCTGCAATTTGACAACTCGACTGTGGTCGAGGGCGCTAAGTGCTGATGACGTCCTGTGGCGGGACAGAAATTGCAATCCACTGAGCCGCGTTCAAAAATAATTTTTTCAGTTTTTCTCCACAATTACTTTTCAAATTTTCAAAAATTAATAATTTGAAAGTTAAATGAACTCAAGCCTGATTAAACCTAATTTTTCAATTAATTCTAAAGTTCGAATAATTAATTCCCAAAGAAAATTTTTGTATCAAAAATTTTTCTATAGAAAATTTTTTTATCAAAAATTTTTCTATAGAAAATTTTTTTATCAAATATTTTTCTATAGGAAATTTTTTTATCAAAAATTTTTCTATAGAACATTTTTTTTTTCAAAATTTTTTCTATAGAAAATTTTTTTATCAAAAATTTTTCTATAGAAATTTTTTTTATCAAAAATTTTTCAAAAGAAAATTTTTTTATCAAAAATTTTTCAAAAGAAAATTTTTTTATCAAACATTTTTCTATAGAAAATTTTTTTATAAAAATTTTTCTATAGATAATTTTTTTATCAAACATTTTTCTATAGAAAATTTTTTTATCAAAAATTTTTCTATAGGAAATTTTTTATCAAAAAATTTTCTGTAGAATTTTTTTATCAAAAATTTTTCTTTAGAAATTTTTTTTATCAAAAATTTTTCTATAGAAAATTTTTTTTATCAAATCTATAGAAAATATTTTTATCAAACATTTTTCTATAGAAAATTTTTTATCAAAAATTTTTCTATAGGAAATTTTTTATCAAAAAATTTTCTATAGAATTTTTTTTATCAAAAATTTTTCTTTAGAATTTTTTTTTATCAAAAATTTTTCTATAGAAAATTTTTTTATCAAAAATTTTTCTATAGAAAATATTTTTATCAAAAATTTTTCTATAGAAAATTTTTTTATCAATGCGGCACCAACCAACTCTGTTAACATCCAAATTCCAACTGAATGATTTTAGTACTCATTTTCACGAGTTTTATTAATTATCGTTTTATTTACGAAGATTAAAAAAATTAATCGGCTGCTGGTAGTATGGGCCATAGAGTATCGCATAGAGTGCGATCATATGTTCTGCTAAGCACAAAAATAAAAAAAAAATAAAAAAAAAATTTTTATCAAAAATTTTTCTATAGAAATTTTTTTATCAAAAATTTTCAAAAGAAAATTTTTTTATCAAACATTTTTCTATAGAAAATTTTTTTATCAAAAATTTTTCTATAGGAAATTTATTATCAAAAAATTTTCTATAGAATTTTTTTTATCAAAAATTTTTCTTTAGAAATTTTTTTTATCAAAAATTTTTCTATAGAAAATTTTTTTATCAAAAATTTTTCTATAGAAAATTTTTTTATCAATGCGGCACCAACCAACTCTGTTAACATCCAAATTCCAACTGAATGATTTTAGTACTCATTTTCACGAGTTTTATTAATTATCGTTTTATTTACGAAGATTAAAAAAATTCATCGGCTGCTGGTAGTATGGGCCATAGAGTATCGCATAGAGTGCGATCATATGTTCTGCTAAGCACAAAAAAATAGAAAGAATAGAAAAAAAATGTAACTTTGATGTCTCTTAAATGTACTTGACAGTTTCGTCCACAGTCTAGTTGTGGTTTATGGTATGGGCTGCCTACTCTGATTATAAGTGTCTGCTTGTTTCTTTTGGGTGTTATCCAGTATTTGAAGTAGGGCGAAGATCTGGTTAGTGGTAGATTTACCCGGGCTAAAGGCACATTGGTAGGTTCCAGTAATTTAATTAACTTTGGGATTTAACCTTTCACGCAGTATGGTCGATAGAATTTTAAATGAGTCATCCGCCTAGCATACCAGACGTCTCAAGTTCGATCCCAGGCCAGACCCACTTGGAAGAAAGCGGTTCAGCTCATAACTCTGCTAGCCACTGGTTATTGAGTATTAGGTTATGTAAAACTTCTCTAACTAATGCATTTGACGTTCGGTTCCCTTCCTGTAGGTCCCTTTCAACGAGTCCAAAAATAGATCGGATGCAGCTCATTGTCTGAGAGAAGTTCCAATTGGAATGTTGTCGTGGGAACTATATATATATTTGTAATTATATGTCAATGTTATAATGTCACATAGATTTGTATAATATTTCAATAAATTTCCGTAATTTTAACAATTTTAAGTTTTATTTAACTACAAATTTTATTCCTGACATTCCCTATATCCAAGAAAAAAGTAAAGTTTTATATACAAAATCTAAAACAAAAATATGAAAAGGTTACAGGGACCGAAAATAACTGTTATTTTTGAATTTTTGATTAAAAAAAGCAACCGCAAGGAAATGTCGGAATATAAAACTAAGTATACCATTTTGATAGTCTTGGGCCAAATTTTCATAAAATGCGATGATTTTTAAAAATCTGATTTTTATTTTTTAGAAAAAAAAAATAACAATTATTTTTTGATTTTATTTTTTTTTGAGCAAAAATAACAGTCAGTTTTAACTTTTATTTTTTCGAGCAAAAATAAAAATTAATTTTTAAACTTTTATTTTTTCGAGCAAAAATAACAGTTATTTTTAACTTTTATTATTTCAAGCATGAATAAAAGTTATTTTTTGACTTTTATTTTTTCGAGCAGAAATAAAAGTTATTTTTGTGTTTATGATTGCGAAACTCAACTCCATTAATTTTTGAGCATATGCAAATTATTTTCACTGAAAAATTATCTTTGTTTGACAAAAATTTTCAATAAATTTGTCATGAATTTAAACAAAAATAACTTTTATTTCTGCTCGAAAAAATAAAAGTCAAAAAATAACTTTTATTTCTGCTCGAAATAATAAATGTCAAAAATAACTGTTATTTTTGCTCGAAAAAATAAAAGTTAAAAAATAACTTTAATTTTTGCTTGAAAAAATAAAAGTAAAAAATAACTGTTATTTTTTATCGAAAAAGCAAAAGTCAAAAAATAACTTTTATTTCTGCTCGAAAAAATAAAAGTAAAAAAAAAACTTTTATTTTCTGACTTTTACGATAAAAGTTATAACAGTTACGGTCCCTGAAAGTTAAATAATGTTTATTGTTAGAAGCTTGATCATATTATAATGAATATAATATTAACCCTTAACCCATATCATTATGAATGTGTTGTAAATATCAAGCTGTGTCAATAGCTGCGATTTTACATATCTTAAATTACAATTTTTATAATGAAATTATAATAAACTTAAAATTAATTATATGTATAACCAATAATTCAATAAATAATGAGTTTTAGCTTTTGTTTGAACTCATTAATTAGTTAAATTACTTTTTAACTACAATATGACAAAAACATAATGGTTGGGTCTATCCAAATCAAAAAAAATCTTTCTTTACTTTTAACATGGTGTCAAATTGACTTATACCTAAATTAACCTTTTTGAAATGGCTTTGGACCTTTAATGATTTAAGATTCCAGATATAGTTGGACGGCTAATTCCGCATTTGTATTTTATGTCTGGCGACATTTCAACGATATATTAAATGTAATCTTAATTATTCATCTTTATTTGTCAAAACCCACTTTAAAATAATAGCCGTAAAATATTAGATAATAAATTTTAATTTTTAATATAAAAAACAAGAATAAAATTTAAATTTCACATACACTAAGAATCAAAAAGATTCTATGTTCTTCAAAAAAGATTGAAAATCTGAGGTCGTACCGGCGCACTCGATATCGATCAATATGTAAGATATTTTTGAAACATTTGTGTAGCATACTTTTAGGATAATCTAAATTATATATAACTTTCACTAAATTATAACTTTTATTTGCTAAAAGTTTCATGATTGTAAAAGAATTTTATTTAAACTAAATATTTTTAAAAATATCCTTACAAAATAAATTATTTTATAAATTCTTAAGGATAATTTATAAAATAATTTTAATATGTTATACAAAATTTACTTAAAAGCCTTGGGCCAAATTACCGCATTCGATATCGATCGAAAACTCAGGGCCCAAATTACCGCATTCGATATCGATCGAAATCTTAGATATTTTCAAAACATTTGTATAGCATACTTTAAGGATAATCAAAATTATTTAAAAGATGATCAGTTTACTTTATTTTTTTGTAGTTATTTGCCAAAACATGACCAATATTAAAAGTGTTTTATTGAACTATATGTTTTTAAAAACGAATCAAAATAGATACTAAATTTCAAGTAACTTTGAACATCCCTAAAGTATACTTCACAATATTTGCTTAAAAGTCTGAGTTTTCGATCGATATCGAATGCGGTAATTTGTTCCCAGGCTTTTAAGCTAATATTGTGAAGTATACTTTAGGGATGTTCAAAGTTACTTCGATGCAAAAAGTTTATTGAAATTTGGTTTCCATTTTGATTCGTTTTTAAAAATATATATTGTTCAATTAAAACTCTTTTGCTATTGTTCATGTTTTGGCAAATAACTTCAAAAAAATATAGTAACTGTGCATCTTTTAAGTAATTTTGATTTTCCTTAAAGTATGCTATACAAATGTTTTGAAAATATATAAGATTTCGATCGATACAGAATGCGTAATTTGGCCCCTGAATTTTCGATCGATATCTAATGCGGCGATTTTGCCATTATTTTAATATACGCAAAATAGGGGAATATCTATTCAAATAAAGATATTATCATAGAAAAGCTAGCTACCTTCAACCCCGTATACATACTTCGGTAAACTTATTTCTTGCATAGAAAACTTAATTTAGTTACTAATAACACACTGATACATTTTGAGGAAAAAAAAAATACACTTTTAAGGAAACCTATATCAAACGATAGGCCTTATTGAGTGTATCAGTTTGTCATTTTTAGAAATTTCGATATACCCTCAAAATCGAAAGTTATCGATAAAAAACGATTTTTTTGGTCTTCTCGAACAAAAATAGGCCTAGCTAAGTCATTTGTTTATCGATTTGAAATTTTAACACGGTTTGAGACAGACAAGACATCAGGCTTTCTTCTTGTTAAAAAAGATTTTTTATTTCATCAAATTATCACAAAAATATTTTCAAACAAATTTAAATTTTTATTTTTTTTTTTCGATTTTTTCACATTGGGACGCCGTTTTCCGCAGTATTTTGTTAGGAATGCCAAACTTTTTTATATTTACTTGAAAAGTGCATTAAATATTTTGTGAACCTAGATTATTTAAATTTAAATTAACAGCGAATTAAAAAAAATATAAGTTTTTTTTTGTAAAAGGGCCAGTTTAATTAACATACTATATACGTATAAGTACTTATATTTATACGCACTTATGAATGAAGTTAAAAAAGGATAGAAACAAAGAAGTACGACATAATGTCCAAGCTCTATTTATGCCTCTATTGCCGTTCTCGGTTTGACTGTCTTGAAATCATCCCAACTTTCACGACCAAACCCTTTTCTGGTATTGCGAAGCCCAACGGTTTTTAGTTAAGATCGGTAATACAGCTTTCACACTATGGAAGAATTTCTTGGGGAACCATAGAAGTGATGAAATGGAGTGCCGGATGTCAATAAAAATTCATTTCCTGCACACCCATTTGGCTTTTTTCCAGAAAATTTTGGAAAACTCAGTGATGAGCAAGGTGAAAGATTCCACCAAGAAATGTGAACTATTGAAAAACGCTACCAGGGGAAAAGCCCAATAAAAATGCTAGCAAATTACTGCTGGTCACTCAAACGTGAAACGAGTGACAGTGTATATAGCCGTAAAAGACAAAAGAAGCGTTTTTAGTTAACTTCTTAAGTCACTTTTTTCGAATTTCAAGGCGTGCCGGCCAGAAAAATGTGCAATTTTTCGGTTTTTGCAAATTTTGACCCATAAGCTTAACTTTTTGACAAAATCTGAATGTTAATTTGTAATTTAGACCCAATTTGCTTTCCATCAACAAATATCATAAAATCGAATAGATGTCTTCAAGGACCCAAAATTTCTATTAAAATTTCCGATAACTCAAAAAATCCTTAGCCGATTTATACGATACTTACGTAGATAGAAAGCTAATTGAGTCTACATTATGAATTAATATTTACACTTTGTTAAAATGTTTACTAAAAAAGTTAAATTTTGCAAGAACTAAAAAATTGGCCATATTTTTTCTTATAAACGCAATTTTCAACTTCATGGCCTGGGCGCCACGTGATAACGTAGTCCGATTTGGCTTAAATTTTGTTATTTGAAGTTTCTCACCGAATACCATAATAATCCGACCGCCATTTCTCTACTTGCGAAAAAGTTGAAAAAACACTCTAACGTAGTATTGTATAGAAAATTTTCTAATATGCAAATAATACTGAATTCACCTTTTTTACTAAAATTGTTATATCTCTGTTAATATGTTTCCGATTTTAATTAAAGTACTCTTGTTTTACAAAATGGTAACCATGATTTTTTTTTAAGTCAAAATATATTAGGTCTTCTGATAAATTTTACGAAAAAAAAGCTTCCGAAGTTGAAAAAATCGAAAAAAAAAAAAAATAAAATTTTAACTTCAGCGTAAAATATTTTTATGATAAATTGGTCATGTTAAAAAAAGGTCTTTACGAAGTGAAAGACTATTTTGTTTTCTGTCGAAACACATTTTAAAATTTAAAATCGATGTAAAAATGACTCAGTTAAGCCTTCTTTTCTCCGCTAAGTCCAAAAAAATCGTTTTTTATCGATAACTTTCGATTTTGAGAGTATATCGAAAATTTTAAAAATGGTAAAATGATCTTCTAACCGAGTTCTACTGGTTGAGCTTGGTTTCGTTCCGAGTGTATTTTCACTGTATCAGAGTGTAATGTATGCATTGTAATACATATGTCTCTTAATTTTGCCCTCCACTATAATTTGCATTTTGATATTAAGTAATCAATTCAATAGTTTATTAATTATTAAAATCACTTTATGTGGGTGTTGTAAAAAATAGTAGCTAAAGTTTTTGATATTTTTTTTCACAATATTTAAAATTTTTTTATTTTGACAATATCTATATTTGGCAAATTACCATAATACAAATAATTTATTCACACATTAGATATATTTATGTTGGATCTTCAAAAGATCACTTTCGATCAGTAATAACTGTTTGCTACATGATAAGATACTTGAGATGGATTTGTCGTTATTTTATCATTATGTCCGTATTTAGGTTAAGTGGGTATTTTTTGAATGTAACAATTAAAAAGAGGTTTAGTTTTAAAGTTACATAAAAAATGCAAATCATTTTTGTATTTTGTTTAAAAATTTTGCCAAAATCTCTATTCGCCCGAAGCAGATTTTTTCTAAAGCTGCTATCCCAAGGTCTGAGATACAAGAAAAATAGAAAATTAACTGCAGACACTTGCAGTTAAATATAGGCTTACATTTAAGTTTTTACAAAAAATTTAATATAATTTAATATAACATTCTTTTATAGAAAATTTTGGATATAAAATTTGTTAATTTTGTTTTTGTATAAACTTTCGATACAAAATTTTTTAACAAAAAAATTTTGGTATAAAATATTTTAATAGAACATTTTCTATATAAAATCATTTTCAGTTTTTTTGTGGGAAATTTTTTAATAATAAATGGAAAATTTTTTCAATATAAATTTTTTACAGAAAAATTTTTAATATAACATTTTTGAATACAGAAATCTTTTAACATGAATTTTTTGATTTAAAAATTTTTCGATATTAAATTTTCATAGACATTTTTCTATAAAACTTTTTTTTAAATAATTATTTTGATTTTTTATAAAATTTTAAAATACAAAATTTTTTGATATAAAATATTTTATAACATCTTTCTCTATAAAATTTTTTGTAGAAAATTTTCGATATAAAATTTTTTGATATTAAGTTTTTTTTCGATAAAAAAGTTTTATAGAAAATTTTTCGATACAAATTTCGATAAAAAATTTGTTTATATAAATTTTTTTGTAGAAAATTTCTGGATATAGAAAACGTTTAAGAATAAAAATTTTGATGGAAAATTTTTTCTGCAAAAAATGTTTTGTTATAAAAATTTTTATATTGAAAATTTTTCATTATAAAAATTTTTCTTTTTAAAAATTTTTCTATAGAAAATACTTCGTTATAAAAATTTTTCTATAGAAAATTTTTCGTTATAAAAATTTTTCTATAGAAAATTTTTCGTTATAAAAAATTTTCTATAGAAAATTTATCGTTATAAAAATTTTTCTATAGAAAATTTATCGTTATAAAAATTTTCTATAGAAAATTTTTCGTTATAAAAAATTTTCTATAGAAAATTTTTCGTTATAAAAAATTTTCTATAGAAAATTTTTCGTTATAAAAAATTTTCTATAGAAAATTTATCGTTATAAAAATTTTTCTACAGAAAATTTATCGTTATAAAATTTTTTCTACAGAAAATTTTACTTATAAAATTTTTCGTTACAAAAAAAATTTGATTAGAAAAATTTTTATAAAGAAAAAAAAATTTCTATAGAAAAATTTAAAATGTATGAAAATTTTTATATTAAAAATTTTTCTATAGAAAATTTTTTATAATTTTTTAATATTTTCTATAGAAAATTTTTCGTTACAAAAAATTTTCTATAGAAAATATTAAAAAATTATAAAAAATTTTCTATAGAAAAATTTTTGTTATAAAAATTTTCATACATTTTAAATTTTCTATAGAAATTTTTTTTTCGTTATAAAAATTTTTCTAATCAATTTTTTTTTTGTAACGAAAAATTTTATAAGTAAAATTTTTTATAACGAAATTTTTGTAGAAAAATTATAATTAATTGCTATATAAATTCATAAAAAATTTTCTATAGAAAAATTTTTATAACTCAAAAAAAAATATTTCTTGAAAATTTTCTATAAAATCTTTGTATAGAAAAATATTCCTTAAAAATTTATATAAAAATTTTATATCGAAAAATTTTCTAAAAAAATTTTTTATTTTATTATATAAAAATTTTTATATCGAAAATTTTTCTATAAAAATTTTTTTATCCGAAATTTTCTATAGAAAATTTTTTCTATAAAAAGTTTTAATAACGAAAAATTTTTACAATGAAAAAAAAATATTTTATAACGAAAAATTTTATATTAAAAAATTTTCTATAGAAAAATTTGTATAACTAAAAAAAATTCTTTCAAAATTTTCTATAAAAATTTTAATATCGAACCAAAATTTTCTTAGAAAAATTTTTATAATTCAAAAAATTTCTATAGAAAATTTTTCATAGAAAGTTTTTTATAGAAAAATGTTTATAACGAAAAATTTTTTTAACGAAAAATTTTCTGTAGAAAAATTTTTATTATAAAACATTTTCTATGGAAAATTTGAATAACGAAGAATTTTCTATTGAAAATTTTTTATAATGAAAAACTTTCTATAATTTTGTACAGAAAAAATTTTGTAACAAAAATTTTCTATAGAAAAAATTTTAATACCAAAAAAAAATTTTTCTATAAAAAAATTTTTAAAACGAAAACTTTTCTCTAGAAAAATGTATATAACGAAAAATTTTCTATAGAAAAATTTTTATAACAAAATATTTCCTGTAGAAAAATTATTATAACGAAAAATTTTTTATAGAAAGTTTTTTATGACGACAAATTTTCTATAAGAAAATTTTCAATTGAAAAATTTTTTAACAAAAAATTTTCTATAGAAAAATTATAATAACAAAAAATTTTCTATAGCAAAATTTTAATAAGAAAAATTTTCTATAGAAAAATTATAATAACAAAAAGTTTTCTAAAGCAAAATTTTAATTACAAAAAATTTTCTATAACTTTTAACGAAAAATTTTCTATAGAAAAACTTTTTTAATTTTTTATAGAAAAATTTCTATAACGAAATATTTTGATAACGAAAAATTTTCTATAGAAATATTTTTATATATTTTTATTTAACAAAAAATTTTCTATAGAAATATTTTTATAACAAAAAATTTTCTATGGAAAAATTTTTATAACGAAAAATTTTTTAATATAAAATTTTTCGTTATAAAATATTTTTTTTTTCATTGTAAAAATTGTTCGTTATTAAAATTTTTTATAGAAAAAATTTTCTACAGAAAATTTTCAATATAAAAATTATTTAGAAAAATTTTCGATATTAAAATGTTTCTATAGAAAATTTTCAACATGAAAATTTTTATAGAAAATTTTTCGATATAAAATTTTTGTAGAAATTTTTAAAGAATATTTTTCTATATAATGATTTTAAGAAAATTTTTAAAGAAAACATTATTTTTGAGTTGTACAAATTTTTCTTTAGAAAATTTTTTGTGAATGCAATTAATTATAATATTTTGTTATACAAATTTTTTTATGAATATTTTGTTATATAAGATTTTTCTTTGGAAAATTTTTCGTTATAAAAATTTTTCGATATATCAGTTTTTCAAAATTTTTCTATATAAAATTTTTTATAAAAATTTTGCTATAAAAATTTTTTCTATAGAAGACTTTTCGTTATGAATATTATTGTAAAGAAAATTTTTCGTTATAGAAGTTGTTCTATAAAAAATTTGTTGGTATAAAAATATTATAGACCATTTTTCGATATAAAAATTTGTATAGAAAATTTTGATTTGAAATTTTTTAATAGAATATTTGATATATTTTAATTTTTAGTCTTCTATGCAAATCTTGTGCAAATCTACTGTTTTCATGTGGACTTCTTTCAAATCGGCAAAACCGTTTTTAAGCTTTAAGTTTTTTTCTGAAACATTATTGAAAGCATCTTGTCAGTAAATGTTACGCTGCAAATGGCTGCAACTATTTTTATAATTTTCTTAGAGCTGACACTCTAACAAAATGACCTATTGAAAATATACTCCAGATGCACCGGATAAAGGCGGCTTTGGAACTACACATTTATTTTGATCTAAAATATTAATATTTCAATGAAATTGGAAAACTTTTGATTATAAATTCTTTCGCTGCAATTGGCTGCAGCTAATATTAAAATATTCTTATAGTAGACATATCATGAAATGAAACAGGGAAAATCTTGCTCTGAATCTACCGGATGAGATTTTTTACAACCAATCAAAATATGAATATAATTATCAGGTGCTTTAAAAGATTGTTTTCATGACTTCTGCATGCTTCCAATATACAAAATGAATGGGAACAGCTTTGGGAAAACAACATCTAACCTCTAATAGTTCAACTCTAGTTCGTTATTACCTTAACTTTTCTTAGATAAATTGTTGTCTTCTTTCAAATATTATAATTTTTGTATTTCTCTAGGTAAACATTTCAAAATGTTTAACAAAAAGTTGTTAAAATAAATATGGGTGAATGAGTGATGTGATATTGAGTTAAGTTAAGTGATTTCAACGACAATAATTTAAGTAATAAATGAAGATTAAAAACAACATCATAATAATTACTTGTAACTAATTGAACTAGTACATGATAAATACAAAGTTGTCAAAACTGAAATTAAAAGTAAAGAACAAAAAGCCTGAGACATCTGGTTTTACCAGGGCTTAAAGCTTACAGGTAGATTCTATTGATGTCTTAACAAATAAAAAACGACAAAATCTCTTTTCTTCTTGAGATCTTGTTTAAAGAGATTTAAACAAAAACTTATGCATGTCTTATATTTTTTGAACAAGCTTAAGGCGGGTGTTCGTTCGTTCGTTCATCATCATCATGATCATTGTGCGAATGATGGACAGTTGTGACATTATTAACACAATAACATATACGACATGAAGAGACGAGGGACGACTGACTCTTAAGACAACATCTAACTTGTACTTGTTAAAGAGACTCTTCTGCTTCACTGCTCCAGTACCTGTAGCTTTGAGATACAATTTGAATATTTGTATATTGGAGTTATAAAGGTAGCAAAGATTTTGAAGATATTAACTGAGTGTATTTTAGCTGTTTTTTCTGTGTTATATGCCTCATCCGTGAAAAAAAAAATATTCTGAGCAAATTTGATTTTTTTTGGGGCTTTTATTTGCAAACTATAAATGCGTGTCGTTTTGTTTAAATATTCAACAGTTCTTAAAGTGCCGGCAAGCGTGTGATTTCTACCAAAAAACAAAAAACGTTTTAAAATTTATTTTTTTCTTTAATAATTTTTGAAATTAAAAAAAACTTACAAAAAAGTTCATAAAACATTATTGTTTTATAAATAAACAACCCCCTACTGTGATCTTTAACAAATAAAAGTGAATTCATTTAGATTTACTTAAAATGGTTAGTGCTATTAAAATTATTTACATAATGAACAATTTAAACAAAAAACAGTAAAAAAAATAAACAAATTATTTAACAAATTTAATTGTGACAATTAAAAAATATTATGTGACAGGTTATCCTTGAAACAAATTTTCCACGTATAAAATTGTGAAACAAATTATTTAAAATATTAAGATTAATGTGAATTTTTTAAAAAAGAACATTTGAAATAAAATATTTGAATTATAATTTAAATGCATAAGTAATTGCCTGGGAGTGTTTGGTTGCTTAAAAGAATGCGATCAGTGATAAATGACATAATTTTAATCTGAACAATGACTTTGTAGGAGTAGAATGATTTCTGCGAATTTCAAATTACTCAAACACAAATACTTAATCAAATTAGATATCCTTGTTTACAAAGACCGAAATATATTAGAATGATCCCTATCAATCCTCCGAATTTATTAGATCAGGGAGTATGTATTTGATATACTAAATATGTCCGGTTATACCCTTCACCATCAAAAGTTTAATGGTTTTATTGTGTTTGAATTAATGCTTATAAGCTATAAGGAGTGTTCCGAATAACATATGCAGTTGCTTAAAGTTAGATACAACAAATTTATTTATATAAATTATGACAAAATAATCTGCATTTATAAATTTTTCGATTTTTTTCGGAAGTCCATCCATTAAAGGTGGAGAATGTAATAAACTTACTCTTAAAATCGGTCTTGCTTTGGGACACATTTTCTGTGTTTTAAAGGCCCCTTTTTACACTAATACCTTTTCAAAGGCCTAAGTTTTGAGCAGTTGGATGGAATTGCATCTCGTGGTGCAGAATTGATACATTATTATTTGAGTACTACGTATGTGCCTTTTTTCAATAGTGGTATGATACCAAATAGGGTCAGAAATATGTAGGCACTCTGTGGTGTCTCAGAAATGGTAAAAGCCGTTTTTGTAGACACTCTGCTATATTAATTTTGTGGCTTGGTGCTAAAAGAGCCAATATCAAAAAAAAAACAAGTAAGAGTGTTATATTCGGCTGTGCCGAATCTTATATACCCACCATCAAGTTGTATTAAATTTAGAAACATATCTCATATATCTACAAGGGTGCAGCTAATTCAAAATCTGTACCAAAACTGGAAAAATCGCTAAGCTATTTGGTATTGTTGGTAAAACCTTTGGACTAAATTAGGTTTCCGTAGCTTTATAGTTCAACATTCAAAAATATTTTAGTGGTTTCCCCAGTATTTACTTTGATCAAAATTCGGTCTCATAACCAGGTATAGTTTTACATTAATAAGTTGTTAAATACTTTTCGTTGTGATTAATATGTAGTTAGGCTAAACACTTTAATAGTAATACGACAGGTCCACATATTTCGTTATGAGTTCCTAATGCATTCATCATATATAAAGTCTGGGCTGAACATTGATTGATGCCTATATAATTTCATAGGTGCAATCTTAATATAATGAATGTACCTCCAAATCTTTTTGATTGTAGATATAAAAAGGGGATGTTATATATATAAGAATTATAGCCAAATGTTGACCGATTATAACAAAATTTTACACACTGGCTGGTATATATAGAGAGCTTATTCTTGCAAAATTTAGTGACCATAGCTATCATAGTTTCTAATTTAATAGCTTTTAACTGGCGTTTGCTAAAATTTTTGGTTTCCGTGAGTGTTTTTCACATGAAAGCTAAAGTCAAATATGGACTGATTCCTATAAAATTTGATAAACTGATCAAAAATTGCATAAAACTTCCCTATTTTAAATTTAATCGTTATAGCTATTACAATTGTATTCAATTTATCAGCATTCATGTGTTTCCCGGGGCGGGGTTATATGGGAGCTCTAACTAAATTTGAACCGATTTTGTCCATTTTCAACACACATCTTTTTCAAGATATCCAAAATACTTTTGTAAAATTTTGTCCCTCTAGCTCTTTTCGTTAAGGCGCTGTCGTGCTTTTATCTGACGGACAGACGGACATAAACAACCTTTTCTTTATGTATTTTTGTGTTTCCATAAGTTTTTTATATGGGAGCTATGGTCAAATGGTGACCGATTGTGACGAAATTTTGCACACTGGCTGGCATTGACATTCCTTGTGCTTAATTTAGTCTTACTAGCTCTTGTAGTTAAGGAGCTATCACGATTTTATCTGACGGACAGACGGACATAAATCCCCTTTTCTTTTTGAATTTTTGTGTTTTCGTTTTTTATATGGGAGCTAGGTCAAATAGTGACCGATTGTGACAAAATTTTGCACACTGGCTGGCATTGATATAAGACTTTCTTGTGCCAAATTTAGTGGTAATATCTATTATACTTTTAGATTTATTGGCATTTAAGTGTATTTTGGGTGAAATTTAGCCTGTTTTCGTAAGTTTTTTGTATGGGAGCTATGGCTAAATGTGAACCGATTTCGATGAAATTTTATATGCTGCCTAGCGCTTATCTAAAACTTCTAGATACCAAATTTTGTCATCATAACTGTCATAATTTGTCATTTATTAGCAAATAAGCGATTAGCCTAGACGAGGTTATACGGGAGCTATGGCCAAATGCTAACCGATTTTGCCCAATTTCAATACCAAAATTTTCTCATAGATAAAGAATGTTTTTGCTAAGTTTCAGTTAGCTAGCTCTTTTCATTTAGACGTTATCGTGATTTCAACAGACAGACAGACAGACAGACGGACATAGCTTAATCGTCTTAGAATTTCATAAGGATTCAAAATATATATATCGTTTTTGATTTTTGAACCAATATTAAGGAAATTACAAACGGAATGACAATCTCAATATACCCCCCATTCTTTTTGATGGTGGGTATAAAAAAAACGTTTTGAAAAAATTAGAAATGAAATTTTTATAAGATTTTTTATTCCTAACAGCTTAGCTAATTTCCGAGTTTTGCTCATAAAATTTGGGTTTGGCATGTATTATGATCCTATAGAGGGCATGGTAAAATCAATTCTTTGAAAAAGATCCAAATTAAGAAAAAATTTAGCAACAGTTTGTTATATTATGATTTTTTCCCGTACTCTAACGAAACTGCCCCAAACAGTCCGAAGTTGTCAGATATTACTCAAAAAACAACAATTTGTTTTGAAAATTTTGTACGGGAACACGTTTGGGTAAGTTTGGGTTGTTTCGCTAAAGTAAAGGAACACACATATTACTACAAATATTATTGAATTTAAAGGATATATGTATATATCTAAACGTGCTCTTTGCTCCGATCCTTTCTATTTTTGTCAAAAGTTTCTTGTATTAAGTTAAAAGTTTTGAAATGCATATAGTATTCAATTCTAAATATTAAATTAGCCTAGACGAGGTTATACGGGAGCTATGGCCAAATGCTAACCGATTTTGCCAAATTTTATGAGCAAAACTCGGAAATTAGCTAAGCTGTTAGGAATAAAAAATCTTATAAAAATTTCATTTCTAATTTTTTCAAAACGTTTTTTTTATACCCACCATCAAAAAGAATGGGGGGTATATTGAGATTGTCATTCCGTTTGTAATTTCCTTAATATTGGTTCAAAAATCAAAAACGATATATATTCTGAATCCTTATGAAATTCTAAGACGATTGAGCGATTGTCTGTCTGTCCGTCTGTCTGTCTGTCTGTCTGTTGAAATCACGATAACGTCTAAATGAAAAGAGCTAGCTAACTGAAACTTAGCAAAAACATTCTTTATCTATGAGAAAATTTTGGTATTGAAATTGGGCAAAATCGGTTAGCATTTGGCCATAGCTCCCGTATAACCTCGTCTAGGCTAATTTAATATTTAGAATTGAATACTATATGCATTTCAAAACTTTTAACTTAATACAAGAAACTTTTGACAAAAATAGAAAGGATCGGAGCAAAGAGCACGTTTAGATATATACATATATCCTTTAAATTCAATAATATTTGTAGTAATATGTGTGTTCCTTTACTTTAGCGAAACAACCCAAACCCCTTCCCGGAGTAGAGTGTGAAATAGGATATAGACTATTGGACCTTGTAGATATAACTTTATCTACATTAAAATGCATGGTTAACCCACTAAGACGTATTATCTTAGTTACCTTTTGTATCTTTTCTGAAGTACGGTCATTAAAACAAAACATATCCTACCACAAACTTAGGGAAAAAATTTCACATACAAACTTAAAAACACATTTATAATAAACATATATATGGGCGATTTCACCTTAAGTTACCGAACTTTTGAAATCAATATCTTCCGATTTGGATAAAATTTACACGAAGGTTATTCCTATTCACCTCCATATCATACTTTCTGGCCTGGGGGTATATTCATATAGTGAAGTAAGGAACATGGTTCCTGTTGACGGTTCCAAAAGCCATCATCAATATTTAAGAGTATTGAATGAATATGCATTTTCCTCCGGCGATAAATTGATCGGAGAACCATTAATTTTCCAACAGGATAACGCTCCATGTCATGAGAGCAAGATGATCACAAAATATGTAACAGATGCCACATCCTAAAATTTCCTTTTTTAGTTTCAATTAAAGAATAATTATACAAAACTTTTAAAATGTGAAAGGTCTTTTGTTTTATAATAAATTATAATATTTTTTACTATTTTCAATATTTTTAATTTATTTTTTAATTGCATAGGACCGGAAATAAAAAAAGAAGGAAAACAACTGGTTTGTCAAAATAATTCTGCCGACTAGTGTATATGCGTGCAGAGAAGGACAGTTGATTAAAAATTATTTCTAGATTTCAAAACTAGAACTACTTAGAGTTGTTTCTAATTCAATTGCTTATTATTAATTTGATGTAAAGGGTCGTACTATTTATGTATGAGTGTAAGTTCTACTAAAATTAGAATTGGAATATTTACTGACCTAGGAACATAGTTAAACTTAGAGTTACGACCAATTTAAAATGATTTCAATTTTATATTTTTGGTTCGATTTAAGTAGTCTACTATTCATGTAATAATAACAGGTAAAGAACACATTGTAGATGCTCAGGAGATATTCGACTTTGCCACAAAAATCTATTTTAGTTCTTCAAAGTTGCACTTGTTAGTTCACATATTGAGTGTTGGTGATGTCCATAGAGGGACAGAAAATCCGAGTCTTTTGGGATTTATAGAATGGGTGAGTTCTATGTTTGTCTTTCTTGCGAACATACAAGGTAGGTCCTGTCCACAGCTCTCTTACTTTCTGGTAGGCTATATCAGATATATACGTCCCTGGAATCAACCTCCAATGCATCTAATGTAGCGTAATGTTTTCAATGATATAATCGCCTGCTTGAACATTTTTACTATGTAGCCTTTGACAACTTCTATAATTTGTTTAAGGCCAATTAGATGCCTTTTGAATATAAGACTATAGCAATCTTTTGTAGTTCCCTTGGAAAAAAGATTGTTCATAAAACTTTTCATTTAAGGCACTCTTTCTGTTTGGGTCGACTTCAACATTTTCGTAGAATGAGGTCGAAACTAAGGCGACAAGGCCAGCGAAAATATATAGTCTACAGAGAGGGTGAACAAGAGGGTGCCCTCAAAGATATAGGCTGTGTGTTTCAATACTCACATATAGCACCCAGCAGTATTCTTCATTGTATAAGGGCAAGTGGAAAGCAACAGCATTTACGTATGGCTTGCTCATAAGATTTGACGACAGCGATCATCAATGAAGATTTTATTTTTGTTTAGTGTATAATATTGTTTTTTAGTATTTTTAAGTTTTTACTACAAAAAATATTCAAAAGCATTTGTTTTTCTATACCCGCGCATTTTTCAAACCAAAAGTTTGAACTTGATGAAGTACAATTTTATTTTAACAAAACTTAAAAAAGAGATGTTTACTTAAAATTTAATAATTTTATTGATTTTCAGTCTATAACAAATAAGCCATCAACAAAAATTATAAATATAAGAATATAACGACGGTCTCACAGGCCAACGCGCGAGAATCGGAAGGTTAATTATATTGGTGTTTTCTCATCTGTAAGGAACTTTTGGGCACCCTTGGTTTACAGTAATACCAGACTGCAAACCAATTTTGAAATGTTATTGTTATTAAAAAAAATACAGCGGATGGTTTGAAAAGTATTTTCAATGTTAAAATATTTAGCATATCTTAGGGATCCAATAAAAATCGATCATTTGGATCGGTAATTTAAACTTAATTTGATGTTTGTTACTTGTAGAAACCTTTTCAAAATACTTAGCATATTTCAGGGGTTTAAATAAAGTTTAGAATTGTATAGGAAAAATATTGTTCTAGTTTTTTATTATTTAACTCTCATGAGAGCTTATCAAAACCCAATTTGTTTCAAAACACGACTTAAATGGAGGCAAAAGAAATTTTTTACACTATCTGATAAACTCCGCATATTTACTTAATTAAATAATTTCAACACTAATACACATAAAACTTTTTTATTTCAGAAACTCTTCATAACTCTAGTCGCTTTGGTGGTCTGCGCCAGCGCAGACGTATCGCACGTTGCCAACTCTTACTTGCCACCTCATTCCGTTTCATCGCAATCACGCACCGTCACCTTTACACCATCCTCAGGCTATTCTTCTGGCAGCAGTGGTGCTTATACTTCCTCAGGTTTTGGCTCGTCCTCTCAGGGATCCTCGGGGTACAGTGGCAAACTTCAAGCTGCTCCAGTTCAAACCTATAGCTCTGGATCGATTGGTGGTAGTCAAACTACCACATTCAACAGTGGAAGCGGCTATTCAACTGGTGCCAAGCAAGTAGTTCAAAAGACCTACTCTGCTCCTGTGGTACAACAACAAACTTACTCCTCAGCTCCTGTTGTACAACAGTCCTATACAGCTCCCGGCAAATCTTATACTAGCTATGATTCTGTACAAAAAACTACCTACTCTGCACCAGCTGTTACTCAACAATCATACACTGCTCCTGGTAAAAACTACAACAGCTATCAAGCAGTATCAGCTCCTGTTGTACAAAAGACCGTTGTCTCTGCTCCTGTAGCCCAACAACAAGCCTATTCGGCTCCTGGTAAGTCTTATAACAGCTATCAGGCCTATACCGCTCCAGCTGTACAAAAGACCACCACCTACTCTGCCCCTGCTGTTCAACAGACTTTCACTTCTCAAACTGTCAAGCAATCGTATACAGCTCCTTCAGTTGATAGATCTTATTTGGCACCAGCTGCTCAAAAGGCTTCATACACCTCATCCAATGTTCAACAATCCTATACAGCTCCTGGTAAGAACTACAACAGTTATCAAGCTGTTTCAGCTCCTGTGGTACAACAAACCACCTACACTGCTCCTGCTGTACAAAAGGCTTCTTATACTGCTCCCGCTGTTCAGCAATCTTACAGTGCTCCTGGTAAATCTTATACTAGCTATCAATCAGTATCTGCTCCTGTTGTTCAAAAGGCCTCATACACTGCTCCCGCTGTCCAACAATCTTATACGGGTCCTGGTAAATCTTATACCAGTTATCAGTCAGTCTCTGCACCAGCCGCTCAAAAGGTAACATACTCTGCTCCTGTTGCACAACAATCATACACAGCTCCCGGAAAGTCTTATACCAGTTATCAGGCAGTATCTGCTCCTGTTGCTCAAAAGGTAACATATACCGCTCCTGTTGCCCAACAATCCTACACAGCTCCTGGTAAGTCCTACACCAGCTACCAATCGGTCTCCGCCCCAGCTGCTCAAAAGGTCACCTACTCTACCCCAGCTGCTCAACAATCTTACACTGCTCCCGGCAAGTCCTACACCAGCTATCAGGCTGTTTCCGCTCCAGCTGCTCAACAATCCTACACTGTTCAAAAGACTTCCTCGTACACTGCTCCTGCTGTACAACAATCCTTCTCTGGCCCAGGAAAATCCTACAACAGCTATCAATCTTACACAGCCCCCGCTGCCACAGCTGCTTACAAGGCTCAAGCTGTTGAAACCTTCTCCAGACCCGCTACCCACTCATCTGTAATTGTTTCCAACAATGGTGGTACCAAGTACGCTTCCAATGGTGGTTACATCTATTAACTTCTCATTTCGATAATTTCATTCTATTGTCGGTGATATATCATTTTTAATCAAATTTTTTTAATTGGTTGAAAAAATACGAAATTTATTTTAACGATTTTTGTTTTATATTAATTTGTTAAAAAAAAATTATATTTAATTTGCGAATAAAATTTTTTATTTCTAAAGTTTCGGTTTTTATTCTTATGAAAATTGATTTGGAAGATGGATCTTTCTACAGCCGAATGTAACATCTGAAGATAACTGATTTTGACTGATAGCAGTTGCCTCTACTTGAATATAGTAACATATACCTAAATTTCAATTTATATCCACCCATAATTATATATTATAAAAATTAACCCTGGCGAACCCATGGGAACTCTTTAGAACCCATGGGTACACAAGGGTTCATTTGTATAAAGATGTATTTAAAGTCGCCTTTGAACGATTTTTTAAACTTCCATTGAAAGATAAAAATAAAAACATGTAGTTTCTTTTACTTTAAAAAAAATTGATATTTTAAAAATTTAACATTTGGTAATAAGAGGGTTAATGACATCTGATTTCAACAAAAATAAAAATATATATTTCTACCCATTGAAGCAATAATAATTTCAGTTCTTATAAAATTTTCTAATATATAGCAATTCACTTGTTAAGTTTGTGCTGTTAAGTTTGTGCTGATGTATGTAACGCAAAGAAATATTTGTCTTAGACCTACCTTTTAGTATACCAATAGACTTAGAATCACTTTCTGAGTCGATTTAGCGATGTCAGTCCGTCTGGCTGGACGGCTGGCTGGAACTCCATGTAATCAAAGTCCAGGTCACAATTCTAAAGATAATTTGATGAAATTTGTCACAGATATTTTTTTTGATAGTGTGACCATGGCTATTGAATTTTGTCAAAATTGATAGGTCCCAATTCCCAGAATTGATATTTTGGCCTCAAGTATTAATATTTTTTCATGAAATTTAAAACAAATACTTAACCGTTGAAATCGGTCCACATTTGACCATAGCTCCCATACAAACTCTTTCTTAAAAACGCACTAAATGATACAACAATGACTAAAACGCTCGTAAATGAAGATAATGAGAGTTTTGAGTTTATTTTTTGCATATAAATTTTTGTGTAATCAATTTGCCAAATTTCGAGATAATCGGTCCACATTTTACCCTAGCTCTCATATAAGTATAAATGACGGAAACAGCGTAAATATATAAGTTTTGAGAAAATGTTTGTATGATGGCAAAATTTAGCAAATATTTGTCTTTATACAGGAAAAAAACCACCTTTGACCTTAGTGGTGAAGGGTATCGTATAGTCGGGTTGACCGACTATAGCACTTTCTTACTTGTTTTGTTTTATTTTTGGTTTTTATATGGTAGAGCTCTCTGAAGACCTTTTATTAAATCAGAACAGGGATTTTAATTTTCTGATCTTTTTAATGGAGTCTTTACGGCAGGTTTGGTGGTGGAGGTTCCCAAAGTTTTTGAAGTTCCCAAAGTTTTTGAAGTAATTGCGAACGAGTTCTACCACGGTTTCAAGCTCATAACCGACTAATATCGGATATGGGTTTACCTAAATCTATAATATTAAGGATAAATAGACTCGGTCCCTTGAGGCCCTATGCTCCACTGGGAGTCAAGGATAACAGAAGAAGCCTCGGTCATGGCACCTTTTTTCGATCCACTTGAACACATATTACTTATATTTGTCTCATTTAGGTTTTACAATTGACATTGAAATATGCGCCATCCTAGTGCCACCTTTTAAAGCATTAATCATTAAAGATGGATCTAGCTGCCAATGAATTAAAAACAAAAATAAAAGTTATGGTCCAATCTGCGTTAGCGTTGAATATAGATACCGAATGAACCAAGTGTTGTATGGGTAGCCGCTGATATCATAATTGTAGTTTTTCCATTAGGTAAAACTATATGTTAGGTTTGGCTCAAAAGCATGGCCTAGTTCCATGTCCAGATTTTCAAACAACAAACAATAAGTAGCTTTAAATCATAAACAAATATTATAAAAGATATATTATTTAAACAATTCCTCCACTTTTTTAATACAAACCACTTGGAACGGGCCCTAAAAGCATTGATCAAAATTTTCATCTATGATTTTATGATGTACCTGAGGGTGTTGTTACCATATCCAGCCTCTAGATTGGAGCCATCCAATTCTACAGCACAATGTGCGAACTTTTACAAAAGAGCTTTTGAGCTTTGTACAAGAGAGATACACTATGTATAAGAGAGTCCGAACTATGTTTGTCCCGCTCACACTTACGTAAAATTATCTTTGCAAAGTCAGTGAATTTTATGCTCGATTTGATAAAGAATGATCGAATATATGAAGAAAAATGTAAGTCTGGCAGCACTGACAAGAGCTTTCAAAGCTGTTTAACACAAATGCAAATAATAATGTATATGTTTTTGGGCAGGTCTGCTCTAGATTTTATATCCCAGTTAGCATTTTTGGAAAATTTTAATCAAATATGATTCTTTTTTGACTTCACTGCACGATTAAAATGATCATTTATGATATCACTAATGAGTCAAAAATTATCTTTTTGTGTGAGAAAATGGTACCCTTCATGCGACTCTCTTCAAAACTAGTCTTTAATGACTCGTTTTGCTGATTAGAATATGACTGCACACATTTTGCTAGTTCTGCAAAAAAATAATAAATCTTTTTATTACCCAACACAATATATCTAATTTTAGAAAACGTCATACCTATTTTTAGAACAGTGAAGTTGCGTTCATAATTACAGAAATTGATGTTGCCGAGACCGAGAATCGAACCTAGGCTGCTGAATATAATATGTTATCTTAGTAGTCGACGTACTAACCAACTAAGCCACATCATCCATAATGAGAGAGAACCACGGCAGTCGGTTCTTCGTACCGGAACGACTCGGAAATCTTAGGATTCCGACCAAGGAATGCCACTTCTGCGATCTTACCAATAATATAGCAGTTACAACAACAACCCATAATGAGGTACGGGTCATTTACTACGCACATTTTACAAGATTTTTTGTGCTATTATTAACAAGTCGCTTGATAAGCGTCTATGAGTCTTTTTGTACACTTTTTTGATCACCAAACTGATTGCACACATTTTGCTTTCAAATAGTCGCTTTCAAGGTATTTTGTGAGTCTTTTTGTGGTCTTTTTGTTTATCAACAAACTGATTAAAATAACATAAATAATAGTCATATTAGGATCGTTTGCACGATAAGATTTTGACTGAACACATTCTGCAAGAATTGTTTGTGCTTTTGTAAACTAGTCGTTTTCTAAGCGTTTTTAGGAGTCTTTTTGGAATCTTTTTTAGATCACCAAGCTGATTAATGAGTTTTTGAACATCTATACGAATCCCAAAAGACTCATTTTGCTGATATTATCGTCAACAATCACCAAATTGCTAGCTGGGATTGTATATATGTGTAAAAAAAGGCTGAGTAGGTTAGGATGTAAAGTCCGTTTAATAGTGGGCATGTTCGCATGCAAATATATTCCCGTTTATATAAAAATTATAGCCTAGATTATATGTTATTATCAAGATCCAATGTATCGTTACTTGGATCGTTTGGGCTGAAGAAGAGGAGGTGTTTAGAAAACATGTCATGCTAAGATATACGGGAAGGGAGAACTCTCATAAAGAAAGATTAGACGACTTACAATTTTTTAAAGCAATTGCGATGCACAGTGGTCGAAATTATTTATTTGTCCAAATAGTATTTATCAGTTTTAATTTTTGACTAGATTAATATAAAACAGTGTGATAGTTCAACGGAAGGGACCTTTTTATATATCTGCTTTTGCGAGCTTTTACCAATGCACTTAATAGTGTAAGTAAGTGCAATTGCCAGACTCACATTTCCTAATCTAAATTATATTTTTTTGTTTGGTTTTAATTATTGTACTCTTGCACGTTTTACTCATACACAAAGTCTTAAAATTAATCCGTCGAAGCGGATTTGCCAATTCTTTATAGATACTAACGAGCAGGTTGTGTCGTCACATTATGTTTGATATTCACATGAATAAATTAATTACGATTGATAATTATTTATTAATTGATAAAAAATGCATATTCAAATTGTATTTATCATCATTAATAATTTAATCAAAATTAGCAAAACATATACAGTTTGTTCTTATTCAAGTTTGATTTTGGCATATTAGAAACTTTAAATTTAATGATTTTTTGTTCTGGTTCAGAATTGAGTTTAATTTCTTATTTTTAGAAAACTAAAAAAGTGAGAAATATGGTATAAAACTATCAGTGTAAAATGTAGTTTTTTGTGTGCCGCTTGTGAACTAACTTTATCTGCAAGTGTCAACCACTTCTGAATATCACTCATTTAATCATTAAATTTAATTGACCAGTTTATTGTTTTCTTTTTACACCCTTCACCACCATAGGTGGAAAGGGTATAATAAGTTTGTGATGATGTATGTAACGCATAGTAATATTTGTCTTAGACCCACCTTTTAGTATACCAATAGGCTTCCTGAGTAGATTTAGCGATGTCCGTCCGTCTGGCTGGCTGGCTGGCTGGACCCCCATTTAAACCATGTAATCAAAGTACAGGTCGCAATTCTAAAGATAATTTGATAAAGTTTGGAACAGATAATTTTTTGGATAATGGGACCATGGCTATTGAAATTCGTCAAAATCGGTCCATTATTTATGGTACCTCCCATAGATCCCACTTCCAGGAATTGATATATTGCCCACAAATATCAGTATTTTTCATGAAATTTACCACAAATACTGCTTATGTAAACTTAAATCACTGTACCAAATTTCGTTAAAATCGGTCCACAGTTGACCATAGCTCCCATACAAACTATTGAGTCAAAACGCACTAAATGAGACAAAAATCACTAAAGATAATGAGAACTTTGAGTTGATTTTTGAATACATAACTTTTGAGAAAACTGTAATCAATTTGCCAAATTTCGAGATAATCGGTCCACATTTGATCCTAGCTCTCATATAAGTCCAAATGACGGAAACAGCTTAAATATATAAGTTTCATCTTGCTTTCCCATATGCATTAAACACATAGACAACAGCAGGCTACACGAACACCGACTACAAAAGTCGTTGGCTGCAATCGTCGCCTCGTAGTCAGCTACTTAATTATTTTGGGGACGGCAGCTACATTTAAGATGGCAGCTACATTTCGAAACACCAATATCGCGTTTATAAGATGGACAAAATAACAATTTAAATTTTGATAAAAACGACTCAAATTCATTTTATTAATTAACCTCCGAAATCAACGGTTTTCCTGTACCTGATGGTATGTCTATATCAAAAAAAAATTATAGAAAGATTTTGGTGTGATCTCTAATAGTTTAAGAGTTATGGGCTTTTTAAATTTCAAGAATAATACGGTATAACTTTAGAAGTTTATATCCGATATTAACTTTTTTGGTATCAAACAAAAGCTACTGAAAATATCTTTTACATTCTTATATATTCTATATAATATTCTTTATAATGGATTAAGAGCTAATATACTATAAACTTATTTCTGCAATCGACTTTTTTTTTATAAAAATTCGTATATCTTAAAACAATATAGATATAAGTATGCTCTTTTATATAATGAATTTTATAAAGGACATACTGGGCTTTTATATAACATGAACTACGTAGCTCTAGGACACGTAGCGTGTGAGTTAGACAGTTTAAAAAATAACTTTTTAAAATTTTACTTCTATTGAGCTAGAGTTATATAAATATAAATTTTTACATAATATTTTATTAGATATTATTATATACATTAAATATATAAATATTCAATAAGTATGTAAATTGTTTACATAAATTCTCCCCATTGTATTTATGGTAAATAAAGTCAAGTGGTTTAAATCGCTCATTTATTTCAATATTATATGGTGTTGACAGCAGTAAATCTTTTACTGTCGCCAACAAAAATAGAAAATAGTTTAATTTTGACTACAGCTACAACTGTGGTCGGTAATCGTGTAGCCGTGCCGACTCTAAACAATGTATTTCTATTTGAATGCATGTATTCTAATTTTGACAGGTTGTAGCCCGTAGCCTGCTGTTGTCTATGTGTTTAATGCATTAGTGGTGAAGGGTATCGGGCTTGACCGACTATAGCACATTCTTACTTGTTTTTACTCATATTAGAGTAAAATGAGGAATATTTTATACCACAGCGGGCTTTATCTGCAAGTTTCATCTAATTTTGAATGTCACTTAAGGAGATCAGCTATTTGACTGACAAGTTTAGCGAAATAGAAAACGAGTATTATATTGTTATTTGCTTATAATTAACACTAATTAACCTTTTCACCAAATGCGTCGAACCGATTGAACTCCCCCTACTAAAGTCTATTGTTATTGTATACTTTTTCATTTTTTAAACTTTAATGTTCTAATAAAATTGAGGTGATGTTGATAATTTACTTAAACATTGGTAATACTTACTTAAATGACCTACATTTACAACCTGTTAAGGTCAAAGGCCGGACATGTGTCCGTTTTTATTCTTATTTTACCTTTTTAATTAGCCCGACGTCTTAAACCATCTTTTTATAGTTCTTATGGGAGAACTCGCGGCACTTGATAGCTCACTACTTGAACGGGTGTTTAGGTATCTAACCAGGTGATACGAGGAGGTCGGTGTCCACAGTTGAGACAAGGAATAGACCAACACTTGCTTGGTATCCAACATCCTCTACATCGCCAAACTAAGTATTAAGGCAGTAAGAATTATTTGGTCTAACAAATGTTATTAAATCAAATTAATTTCTACATCAGCGATATATCGGTTGTTTACGTACCGTAAGCTTTTTTGCCGTCACTAAAAAATACTGCTGTTGAAGTTTTTTTTCGGTTTTTATTACTTTATTTACTTTAATTTCCTATATTAACAACTTTTTAAGGTCAAAGGCCGAGAATATTTTAGAATTCCATGCGCTTCGATCTTGTACTCATATTCTCCAATTTCGTAGGCCAGGCTTTGAAAATTTTGTTTCTACTTGGTCTTTCCGCCCTTTTCTAAAATTAGGGGGACTGTTTTTATTTTAATTCTTTTACATAGCAATAAAACTATTATACTCATATTTTTATCTTTCTTTTGGGAGAACTCGCGGCACATGTCAGTTAATATAGTTCATAAGCACGGGTCGACGCAAAGAGAACAAAAAAAAAATAGTCGGCACACTACTTTTGTATAGAAAATTTGTTTATCAAAAATTTTTCTATAGAAAATTTTTTTTATCAAAAATTTTTCTAAACAAAATTTTTTTTATCAAAAATTTTTCTATACAAAATTTTTTTATGAAAAATATTTCTGTATAAAATTTTTTTATCAAAAATTTTTCTATACAAAATTTTTTTATCAAAAATTTGTCTATACAAAATTTTTTTATCAAAAATTTTTCTATACAAAATTTTTTTATCAAAAATTTTTCTATACAAATTTTTTTTATCAAAAATTTTTCTATACAAAATTTTTTATCAAGAATTTTTCTATACAAAATTTTCTTCCAAAAATTTTTATTTAGAAAATTTTCTAACAAAAATTTCTATTAAAAATTTTTTATCCAAAGTTTTTTATCAAAAATTTTTCTATAGAAAATTTTTTTATTATTTGGGAATTTTTCAAAATTTTTTTATATATTTTTTTCTATAGAAAATTTTTTTATCAAAAATTTTTCTTTAGAAAAATTGTTTATCAAAAATTATTCTATGAAAATTTTTTTATCAAAAATTTTCGCATAGAAAATTTTATTGATCCAAAAAATCTAAAAAATATAAAATTGTTTAATATTAGAAATTATTTTTGTTTTGAAAAATATTCCCAATATTTACAAAAATATTCCCAATGTTTACAAAAATAATAGTGTCGTGGCAACAATGTTTGAGATTATATTTCTTTGTTCTCTGCATTTTGATTTGTTTCTTGCCTGTTTTATTTTTGTCTTTTCTTTACCAAAGCGGCACCAATCTACTCTGTTAACATCCAACTTAATGATTTTAATATTCATTTTCACGAGTTTTGTTAATGATCGTGGTATTTACCAAAATTAAAAAAATTCATCGGCTGCTGGTGGTGTGAGATGCCTACTCCTGTTCATACGCTTTTTTTAATGTTTAATTTGGTTTTGATTCTGTAACTTCTAAATTTTTAGTTAGTTTTTGCAAAACTTAGGACATCAATAAGAAGAATCAAAGTTTTTATGAAACTAACTCGCTGGGACCAATATGACCACCAAGGGTATGAAGAAAACATCTGTCTATATAACTTTTGCTTATAGATATATTCCCATCAAACAAAATGTTACTTTTATACAATTTTACACGGAAAGCTACGAGTATTAAAAAAATTTTTAATACTCGTAAAGTTTAGAAGATATTTGACTTAAAATAAAGTATTTTTCGTTTTTAAACCTTATTTTATCAAAAAATCGCTTTAATTTTTTTAAGTATTATTAAACCATTAAACAAATGATAGAATTTCCTTTCCAGTAATATGCAATTCGTCTATATTTTTGGAATTTCAATATATTTATATAAGATTTTGGATGTTTTTACAATTATTTTTCTTTGAATGTATAAGAAAATTGTGTCTTAAGTGACAAGATGTTGTGACCAAAAAATTAATTAAACAAATAACCAATATGCACTTAAACTTAAATTGTTTTTTATATAATATCATAAGAGAACATTATAAGTTGGTGTTATTTTATGACTGGGTGTAAATAAAGCACTTGCTATTAATTATCACAAAAAACGCTAATTCTAAAATTATGTTGCTTATGCTTTTTCTGCGGTTAGCGCTTGATATTATGTAAAATCAGTAACATTGATCGTTTTTTCTCATATGATCATAATGAGTAAAATTTTAGTTTTAACTGAAATAATGATTTGATACAATATTATTGAAGGTTTCTTTGTTAACAATACCGATATCTAATATGGAGATTTACTTATTAGATAGTAACTTATTACAAAATAGTGTAATCTTCTTTGTACTTAATACGATCATGGTCATTAAAAACAATATTTTAATGACAGCTTTTCAAAATTTGCTTTAGAATAACTAAATAATGATAATACAAACATTTTAAAGCATAAAAACTCTTCATAATATTTAAAAATCGGACTTAAGCGATTGTTTAATTTTGGTCAATTATCTTTGGCTAAGCTAATTAACGATATTAATGTACTCGTATTATGACCCAATGACATTAAACGGCTAATCAATCAATGTTTAACATGTTTCAAAATTTTTAACAACTTCAAATAAAATTTTTAAATGTGGATTCTTTAAAAAAATATGTATGTTAATTGTGGGGTTATTTGAATACGAATATGTTCGAAACCAGGAAGTATTCGAGAGATTGAATTCAAAGAGAATCTTTTGTATTTTTAAGATGATTTTACGAAACAAAATTTCAGTTTAAATTGGTCATCATGAATGATTAATGATCTTTGGAAGTAAAACTGTAATACGAGTTTAATGAAATAATTTTTAAAGCTTCCTCAAACGCCTTAACTAACACCTTTTGGCTAAAGTAAAATTAGTATTCAAAATTTATGTAATTTTTTTTTAACAAAATTTTTTAATCGTTTTATTTTCTAAATACTAAATCTATCACCAGTTTCTTTGTTTATCATTTTTTGTTTGGTCAATACTTTTGTGGTGGCTTAACTTAAGCGCGATGACGGTGACGGTATTCATAACCGCCATTGGAACCGTAGTTGGTACCATGAGAAGCAGAGGCAGCAGGAGCCAAATATTGGTTGGAGGGTTGGGCAACATGACCGGCACTACCAGCACCGAAACCGCCGAAACCACCGGAAGAGTGACCACCGAAAGAGGAAGCACCACCGAAACCACCAGAGACACCGTGAGAGCTGGAGGCAGCAGGAGCCAAGTATTGACGAGAAGGTTGGGCAGCAGCAGCATGACCGCCGAAACCACCAGCAGAGTGACCGCCGAAACCACCAGCGGATTGACCACCGAAACCGGCGGAGACACCATGAGAGCTAGAGGCAGCAGGAGCCAAATATTGACGGGAAGGTTGAGCAGCAGCAGCATGACCGCCGAAACCACCAGCGGAGTGACCACCGAAACCACCAGCGGATTGACCGCCGAAACCAGCAGAAACACCATGAGAGCTAGAGGCAGCAGGAGCCAAGTATTGACGAGAAGGTTGAGCAGCATGACCGCCGAAACCAGCAGAGTGACCACCGAAACCGGCGGAAGCACCATGAGAGGAAGCAGCAGGAGCCAAATATTGGTTGGAAGGTTGAGCAACATGACCAGCACTACCAGCACCGAAACCGCCGAAACCACCGGAAGAGTGACCACCGAAAGATGAGGCACCACCAAAACCACCAGAGACTCCATGAGAGCTGGAAGCAGCAGGAGCCAAATATTGGCGGGAAGGTTGAGCTACAGCAGCATGACCGGCACTACCAGCACCGAAACTGCCGAAACCACCGGAAGATTGATGGGGAGGCAAGTATTGAGTGTTCAAAGCTGAGGCACCAGTGGCCAAAATAGCTAAGGTCAATACGAAGATTTTCTATAATAAAACAAAAGTATCCAAGTTAGTTCCAATTCCAGTTGATATCCGATCTTCAAAGCTCCCTAGATCAAAGAGATCTTCTTGGTTTAAGCCCTCTTTGGACACTTACCATTGTGCTTTTGTTGTGTGTTGTTTCTTGAGAGATTCCTGAAACTGATGCTTGATCTTGAATTTCATACAACTTTTATACAAAATTCAAACAATCAGAAAAACAAAACGAATAATAGTGTAAAATAGAAAAAGTTTATTGTTTTTTTTTTTTTTGTTAGAGAACCATTTCTAATGTTTCTTTGTGGTAGTTATTAGATTCGTTCCTTAGTTTGTTTTATTTTTAATTTTTGGCTAAATTAATGAAGATTGTTTAATTCGTTTTTGTTTAAAATTTGTTGTTTTTTTGCGTAAGAATAAAAAAAATATTTAGATTTTAAAAATAGTTATTTTTATTCAAAATTGTCTTCCCACACGAAGACGGCCACTTATCATTCATGAAAAGAAAACGATTTTTCAAACAAATTAAACATTTTGGGATATAAGTGATAAGATTAGAGATAAAAGGTATATTAAGAATAATTCGTTATTTATAGTAATAATTAAAATATTGAAGAAATAATGGTCAGTCTTGATCGAATATAAGGTCAAGCTTGACCATATGACACTCTCTCTAATTGTAGTTAAAATTGAACCGATTGACAAACAAATTAAAAAAAGACGTTTTTTAATGCCTAAAAGTATACTAGCAATATTTTTTCATCAAAGAGATTTAACTCATTGGACTTTATATAGCAGCTAGGATCAAATGTGCATCGATTGTCTTGAAAATTACAACATTACTTTATATTTGCACATTTTTTTCTGATCCCCTTTAGAATTAGGAAAGCTTTTGTAATTTTCTGCTTAAAATTTTTAGTGTACATCTTATATGACAGCTTTGGTTAAATTTGGACCTTTTTAACGAAATTTGTTACAATTTGTTTATAGAAAAAATATTTCAGCTCAATATAAAAATTATATAAAAATTAATAGAATAGATATTTTGGTGCTTTGCAGGACTGATTTCCACCACGAAAATAAATAATTTAAAATTAAAACCGTTGGGTCGATTCTTAATAATTTTAGGTGCAGATATGTAGGGGAGCTTAAGTTTTGAACCTGGAAATCCTAGCTTTTACTGGGGCGGTACAATCGGCCTCCAAGGTAGGACACCTCAGACTTATAAATCACTAAAGAAGCTTTCTAAGCTTGTAAGCTTGTAATCAAAGAACATGTCGACCTGTTTTAACACGGTAGATACGTTTCGGAGGATGTCATGTTTAAAAGAAGCTACTTGGTATATGCGTGCATATATATCAACAAAGGTTTTAGCATGCGGTCACCTAAGGGATTACTACAAAACAAAAATGTTACTCCGTTTTTTTCCAGTAATAACCAGTCTCATCGCCACCATAGGTGGAAAGGGTATTATAAGTTTGTGCTATTGTATGTAACACATTTGTCTTAGACCCACCTCTTATATACCAATAGACTTCGAATCACTTTCTGAGTCGATTTAGCGATGTCAGTCAGTCCGTCCTGCTGGACCCCCATGTAAGCCTACATGGCAATCAAGTACAGGTCGCAATTGTAAAAATAATTTGATGCAATTTGGCACAGATCACTTTTTTTTCGATAGTATAACCATGGAATTCGTCAAAATCGGTCCAAATTTGATGGTACCTCTCATAGGTCTCACTTACCGGAATTTATATTTTGGCCACAAACCGTCGTGTGGGAGTTTATGTGCTCTATATGGCAAAAATGCATTTTGAGAAAATCGATCTTGAAGTTTTAACTTAATTTCTTAATAGTCGGTCAAGCCCGACCATACGATACCCTTCACCACTAAGGTCAAAGGTGTTATTTTTCCTGTATGAAGACAAATATTTGCGATCATACAAACATTTTCTCAAAACCTATATATTTAAGCTGTTTCTGTCATTTGGACTTATATGAAATGTGGACCGATTATCTCGAAATTTAGCAAATTGATTACAGTTGTTATAAGAATTATGTGTGCATTAACTTGAAATGGTCATTATCTTTAGATTTACGAGCGTTTTAGTGAATTTTGTCTCATTTAGTGCGTTTTTAAAGAAGAGTTTGTATGGGAGCTATGGTCAAATGTGGACCGATTTCAACGAAATTTGGTACAGTGATTTAAGTTTATATATGCAGTATTTATTTTAAATTTCATGAAAAAATATTGATATTTGTGGCCAATATATCAATTCCGGGAAGTGGGACCTATGGGAAGTACCATTAATAATGGACCGATTTTGACGAATTTCAATAGCCCATTATCAAAAAAATTGTCTGTTCCAAATTTCATCAAATTATCCTTTGAAATGCGACCTGTAGTTTGATTACAAGGTTTATATGGGGGTCCAGCCAGCCAGACGGACGGACGTCGCTAAATCGACTCAGAAAGTGATTCTAAGTCTAAAGGTGGGTCTAAGATAAATATTTCTATTCGTTACATACATCAGTACAAACTTATAATACCTTTTCCACCTATGCTGGTGAAGGGTATAACTATACGATAGAATTTTGAGATTTTACGCCATATATTTGGCGTATAGAGCAAAACAGCACAAAATCAGTTTTGAAGGATATAGAACAAAAGAGACACTATTTATCTCAGAAACTAGACGAGATAGCCGAAAACGGGTTGCAGATTTGAAAAATTTAGGATCGAACTAACTAAAGTGGCATCATTAACTAAAAATGTGCAAAATGGCGGATAGAGCACATAAACTCCCGCATGACGAAATATCAATATTTATTTCATGAAATTTTAAACAAATACTGCTTATGTAAACCAAAATCAATGTACCAAATTTCGAAATCGAAAAATGGGGCCACATTTGACCATAGCTCCGATACAATCTCTTCTGTCAAAACGTCTAAATGAGACAAAAATTGCTAAAACGCTCGTAAAACTGAAGATAATGATAATTTAGAGTATATTTCTTGGATAAATAATTTTTGTAAAAACTGCAATCAATTTGCCAAATTTCGATATAATCGGTCCACATTTGACCCTAGCTCTCATATTTGTAAGTCCAAATGACGGAAACAGTTTAAATATATAAGTTTTGAGAAAATGTTTGTGTACTGGCAAAATTTAGAAATTATTTGTCTTTATACAAACAAAAGAACACCTTTGACCTTAGTGGTGAAGAGTTTCATATGGTCGGGCTTGACCGACTATAGCACTTACTTGTTTTTAATGAAAATTTTTACAATAACTGTTGTTTGGATATAAAAGCACAAGACAAGCTGGCAGAAAACCGAGAGCACATCGAGGAGAGGCGAAGCTCTCCGGATTTTGGTTAGTGATACAAAGATTTTAAAATATTTTTAAGAAAAAATTAATATTGGTCTTATTATCCATAAAAGTAAATTCTGGCACACCCGCATTTTATACATTACAACGTTTACATCTCAAACACATAACACCTAATCAGCTGTTGTAATTAACTCTATATTTTCGTGGGAAACCCTGCGGTTAAGGGTTTATGATTAGCGAAATTAAAACATTCTAATTTACAGTATCGTCGTTAACACCGTGTTAAAAGTATCCCTTTCTATTTTATTATAATTTCATGATATCTCATGAAGTCGTCGTAAACCATGAATAATGTATAATTCGATTTGTACATATTTCACGTCATTCTTTTGACCAAAAACAGAAGCTTTTGTTTAAACCACGATATTTTTGTTTTTTTTTTTTTATTTAAGATTTATAATTTTTCTAATTTTTTTATGCATAAGTAATGATGTTATGATAAATAAATAAATAAAATTTATAAATGTAATTTATTACTTTTTTTGTTAAGTTATGTTAATTTTCTTGAACAAAATATCCAGAAAGTTTTGCTTAATTTTTTTGTCTAATTTGTTCTTTATAAATAGACTTTATTCGCAATTTGTTGGACAGTTCTTAATTTGTAGAACAAGTTATTACGGTTTTGTTCTTAAACAAAAATGTTGTTTTTCGATTTTTATTATAAAATGCAAAGTAGTTTTTTTTTTTGTTATTTTAAAGAAAATATTGTGAATAATAACACTGTGCAACAAAAAAATTTCTATAGAAAATTTTATATTAGGAATAAATTTCTTTAGAAAATTTTTCATCGAAAAAAAATTTCTATAGAAAATTTTTCATTGAAAAAAAATTTCTATAGAAAATTTTTCATTAAGAAAAAATTTCTGAAAATTTCTTTAAAAATACTTAATGAAAAGTTTTCTGATAATTTTTTTTAATGCAAAATTTTCTATAGAAATTTTTTCTTAATGAAAATTTCTCTATAAAATTTTTTTTAATAAAATTTTTCTATAGAATTTTTTCTCAATGAAGGTTTGTTTATAGAAATTTTTTCTTAACGAAAAATTTTCTATAGAAATTTTTTCTTAACGAAAAATTTTCTATAGAAATTTTTTCTTAACGAAAAATTTTCTATAGAATTTTTTTCTTAATGAAAAATTTTCTATAGAAATTTCTTCTTAATGAAAAATTTTCTATAGAAAATTTCTATAGAAAGATATTCTATAGAAATTTTTTCTTAACGAAAAATTTTCTATAGAAATTTTTTCTTAATGAAAAATTTTCTATAGAGATTTTTTCCTAATAAAAAATTTTCTATAGAAACTTTTTTGAAAGAAAAATTTTCTATATGAAAAATTTTCTATAGAATTTTTTTCGTAATGAAAAATTTTCTATGTAATTTTTTTCTTAATGAAAAATTTTCTATAGAATTTTCTTAATGAAAAATTTTCTATAGAATTTTTTTCGTAATGAAAAATTTTCTATGTAATTTTTTTCTTAATAAACAATTTTCTATAGAAATTTTTTAAAAATGAAAAATTTTCTATAGAAATTTTTTAATAAAAAATTTTCTATAGAAATTTTTTAATAAAAAATTTTCTATAGAAATTTTTTTAATGAAAAATTTTCTATAGAATTTTTTTTAATGAAAAATTTTCTATAGAAATTTTTTTAATGAAAAATTTTCTATAGAAATTTTTTTAATGAAAAATTTTCTATAGAAATTTTTTTTAAGAAAAATTTTCTATGGAAATTTTTTCAAAATGAAAAATTTTCTATAGAAGTTTTTTTAATGAAAAATTCCCTATAGAAATTTTTTTAATGAAAAATTTTCTATAGAAATTTTTTTAATGAAAAATTTTCTATAGAAATTTTTTTAATGAAAAATTTTCTATAGAAATTTTTTTAATGAAAAATTTTCTATAGAAATTTTTTTGAAAGAAAAATTTTCTATATGAAAAATTTTCTATAGAATTTTTTTCGTAATGAAAAATTTTCTGTGTAATTTTTTTCTTAATGAAAAATTTTCTAAAGAAATTTTTTCTTTATGAAAAATTTTCTATAGAATTCTCTTAATGAAAAATTTTCTATCGAATTTTGTTCGTAATGAAAAATTGTTTATGTAATTTTTTTCTTAATAAACAATTTTCTATAGAAATTTTTTCAAAATGAAAAATTTTCTATAGAAATTTTTTCAAAATGAAAAATTTTCTATAGAAATTTTTTTAATGAAAAATTTTCTATAGAAATTTTTTTAATGAAAAATTTTCTATAGAAATTTTTTTAATGAAAAATTTTCTATAGAAATTTTTTTTAATGAAAAATTTTCTATAGAAATTTTTTTAATGAAAAATTTTCTATAGAAATTTTTTTAATGAAAAATTTTCTATAGAAATTTTTTTAATGAAAAATTTTCTATAGAAATTTTTTTAATGAAAAATTTTCTATAGAAATTTTTTAATGAAAAATTTTCTATAGAATTTTTTTAATGAAAAATTTTCTATAGAATTTTTTTTAATGAAAAATTTTCTATAGAAATTTTTTTAATGAAAAATTTTCTATAGAAATTTTTTTAATGAAAAATTTTCTATAGAAATTTTTTAATGAAAAATTTTCTATAGAAATTTTTTAATGAAAAATTTTCTTAGTGAACAATTTTCTATAGAAATTTTTTGATGAAAAATTTTCTATAGGAATTTTTTGTAATAAAATATTTTCTATAGGATTTTTTTTTAATGAAAAATTTTTTGTTTATGAAAATTATTTTATAGAGACCTTGTCTTAATGAAAAATATTCTATAGAAACTTTCTCTAAATAAAAATTTTCTATAGAAATTCTTTTTTTATGAAAAATTTTCTATTGAAATTGTTTCTTAATAAAAAATTTCTATAGAAAAATTTATATTAAGAAAAAATTTATATAGAAAACTTTTCATTAAGAAAAAATTTCTATAGAAAATTTTTAGAAAAAAATTTTTTTAGAAAATTTTTCATTAAGGCAAAATTGTATAGAAAATTTTTCATTAACAAAAAATTTCTATAGAAAATTTTTCATTAAGAAAAAATTTCTACAGAAAATTTTTCGTTAAGAAAAAATTCTATAGAAAATTTTTTATTAAGAAAAATTTTTTATAGAAAATTTTTCAGTAAGAAAAAATTTGGATAGAAAATTTTTCATTAAGAAAAAAATTCTATGGAAATTTTTTCATTAAGAAAAAATTTCTACAGAAAATTTTTCATTAGGAAAAATTTCTACAGAAAATTTAATAAATTTTCAAAACTAATAAAATATTGTTTTTGCTGCACAGTGTTTTTAAATATTTTTGTAATAAAGTCAAATTTGTTTATTAAAAACATAATTTATTAAGGTGGTGAAATAATCGTAATAGGTATATTTTAAAAGCTTTGGTAAAGAACAGATTTCAAAAGCCCGTATTGAAACGACCATAAAGAAGAAGATGTTTGAGAGATGACCCCATAAATTTTTATCAGTCTCAATGATACTCGTAAAAGTAATTAGATTACCTGCTGCTAAAATTACTTCATACTCGTACAATTTGTTTCAATGTTTTAAACTATTAAGGTTTTAAATTGGGTTTTTATTGTTCTTAATTATTAGAGGTATTTTTACATTTTAATTGTTTGGAGGTTGTTTTAAAACATTTACTTTGAAGAAGACAATGTTAGAAAATATAATAGTATATAAATTTACTTACGAGGGTTGGTAATATTGTTTAAGAAAATTTAATAATCGTAATAATCAAAATATATCAAAATGATCTCTTAGAAGATATAATGAAATCATTTTTGAACTAGGGCCAAATCGCCGCAGCCGATATCAATACCTTAGGGATTTTCAAAATAATTTATTTTGCAAAATTTGATATCTAAAATATATCCGTTTGTTTGTCAAAAGATTAAGTTTAAATTGAATTCTTTTACTATCAAAAAACTTTTAACAAATAAGACACAATGTATTCAAATTATCCTAAAAGTATGCCACAAAAATGTTTCTGAAATATCTTACATTTCGATCGATGTCAAATGCGGCAAATTGGCCGTAGAATTTTAAAATTTTCAATACAAAATTTGTTCCTAGTTCCTTTCGATATATTTTTGACTCAAGTTACCCATTTAGACATTGAATTTAGAGAAATATTTCTATGACTTATCCAAAATTCCACAACGCAATTTTAAACTAACAGGTGAAATTCCCTATTTGTCGAAGACCACTTTTCGGACATTCCTCACTATAACCCACCTTAGAAATTTTCAGCAAATTAATATAACTATAGTTGAAAGTAAATAACTCAAACTAATATTAATTATTTGACAAAAGCAACAAATTTATTAGTTTCAATTCTTCAAATAACTTCTTTGACAATAAAATGAATGTATCACCAATTAAAGATTTCAAATATTTTTATAAATCACTTTAAATTAAACAAACTGCAGCTGATGTCATTAAGCGAATTAAAAAATTTTGCATAAATAAATAATGGCTCTGTTTCTTAAAGAAGCAAAAAAAAACATTAGGAGCATTCAGGGCAAGAAAATTTTATGTTGCAAAGTGCGTGATAACGTTTGCAAAATTGTGAATAAGTTAAGTGTTCTTTGTTTAAACTTTCTTAATTTCAATAAAATACTTTAAAAATAAAAAAAAAAATAACGAATGGACTGAATATTATTCAATTAAAGTTTACCCTATTTGTAGTTGCCCTCACCAAAACGTAACAAATCAATTTTATGAAAAAATAGAGTAAGTGATGTCATTCTATTTTATTTATTGGACTTTAAAGTTATGTTAAATAAAATCTGGGAAATGTCAAATAATTGATCACAAAGATCTTTCAAAATTGTTAGAAAACGTAGTAATTTTTAACCAAAAAAAAAAAAGTTTTACTATAGAAAAAATTTTTTCGAGGTCCAAAGTGTCATTATATCTATTCCTGACGATGGGTTAGGTGGTGGGAAATATTTCAAAAAAGGGTTTTCCTCATTATTCATTGACACAGATAACATGTCTTAAGATGACTTAAAATTTTAAAACAGAAAATAAATTTTTTGAATCGATAGCACCAAAACTCAACTATATGTCTTTCTGTCTGCCTGTTGAAGGCACGATAGGCCAAAACAGAAAGAGCTAGCTTCTTGAAACTTTCGAAAAATATTCCTCAATTCTTGGAAAATTTTTGTATTGAAATTGGCCAAAATCGGTTTACATTTGACCATAGCTTCCATATAACCTCGGCTAGGCTAATCGCTTATTTGCTAATATTTTAAATTATAACAGGTATTCTAATAAAATTTAGTGTACAATATTTTTATATAACCACTAGGCAGCATATAACGGGTTATCCATTTCGTGGTTTCAAAAATATAGAACTGGAATTCGCCATCTGTCGAACTAAGTTGTTCAACCAATTTTTT